>VMDO01017452.1:0-44783 GCA_007922755.1 Pedetes capensis | reverse complement strand
TTTATGTACTTTGGACACGTAGTCAGAAAGGACCAGTCCCTGGAGAAGGACATCATATTTGGGAGAGTGGTATGTCAACAACAACAACAAAAAAGGAAAACCCTTCACTAGATGGATTGACACAGTGTCTGCAACAATGGGCTTAATGCTCCCCCATTGTGCCACAACCTCAGCAAATTTTAATTTTTTTTTTTTTTTTTTTTTAATTTTGAGACTGTCTCCCTAAATTACTCAGGCTGGCCCTGGTCTCAAACTTGTCATCCTCTTGCCTCGGCCTCACAAGTAGTTGAGAATATAGTCTTGGGCCATGGCCCCCAGCAGAGAAAGACTTTTGCTTCATTGTTTTCTGTATTTCTTTTCTATCTTTTGATTTCATGGAATTCTGCACTGATTTTTTATAATTTCCTTTGTTATACTTGCTTTTAGTATATTTTTCTACTTGAGTTGGAAATTCACATTATTGATTCAGAAAATTTTTTCTTTCTTAATGTAAATATTTAGCATGTTTAGTACTCTAAATTCCAACTCACACTGCTTTAACTACTACTACTCAGGTAGTACTAAATTTTAATTTCATTCAGTGAAACTTTATTTTATTTTATTTTATTTTATTTTTTTGTGTGCTGGAGGTTGAACCCAGGGCCTCTCACTTGCCTGATTTGCAAGTGCTGGACCACTGAGCTGCACTGTCACCCCATTTTTTTTTACTTTTTGAGACAGGGTCTCGCTAAATTACGCAGACTGCCTCTCATCTTGAACTTGTGGTTTTCCTGCCTCTGCCTCCCAAACTACTGGGATTACAGGTGTGTGCTGCTGTGCCTGGCTCAGTGAAACATTTTTAATTTGCTTTCATACTTTATGTTGTTCTACAGATGATTTGGAGGCTGGGATTTAGCTCAGTTAGTACAGCGGCACTCTGCAGTCTCTGAAGTCCCAAGTTTGATTCTCAGCATCGCAAAAATTGGAGAAGGATGTGGCAATTCACTCTGGAGGCAATCGCTAAACAGCCATTGAAAACCATAAAAAGGTTGCTATGGGTAGGACATGACCTGACAGCACCAAACAATAACAGATGATTTAGAAGTGTCCTTTTTAACACTAAATTTTAAGAGATTTTTCTGTTATCTTTCCCTTATTGATATACAGTTCTACTTCATTATGGCCAGAGAAAAAAAAATTCTGTACAATTTCAATTTTTAAAATATTGTTGTTTGATCTTTGGCCAATTATATAAGCTATGTTGATAGGTTTTCCAGGGCCATGAGGATAAATACTTTGGTTGCCAAAAATATGTACACATAATTTAAGAGATATTATCTAAGTATTACTTTTTTATTTAAATTGAATTATAGTAGTAATATGTAGTATGATGTTCACTCAAAAGATGGCTGTAGTCAAAAAAACACTGCAAATGATGCATTAGTATCACCAACCTAATTGGCAGATATAAGTTCACATGGTCATCCTTAACCCCCAAAACCACTTTTAATATTTGTTTTGGATGTTTAATCATTTTGTTATACAAACCAAAGCACCTTTTAAAAGTTACTAATATAAGATTTATTTGTACAACAATAATCATCAAAAATAAGAAATCTTTCTTAAGGCAATTAAAAAATTCTGATGTTTTTCCAGGTTTGACTAACTACTTTAAACTAAAACTAAAACTAAAACTAAACAGAATACAATTCTCTTCTTATTTTACAATGTAGAGATGCTAAAGATTATAAAATCAACAATTTTCATGAGATCAGTCACAAAATATGGAAAATGACATGCAACTATAATTGATGTCATGGAGTCTTATGTGACCCCACTAGGAACCTACTTGGGCTTAGGCAGGGACTACAGCACCACACCTCTGACATCTGTTTTGAGTCAGGTCATACTGATGTTACATGGAACAACATATTTTTGAGACAATTAGGAACTTAATAAAAATAGCAAACGTTAACGCCTGAGGTTCTTTTTGACCCCACAATCTCAGGTAAGGGTTAGAATAGCAAAAGTTTTCATCCCAAGAAATGTGGTTTTCTTTTTTAATTTTTTTTCATTCTCCATAGATACATAGATAATTAAAAATACAGGTAGACAAAATGGTAGCTAATATTGTATACATGTAAATGAGGGTCTGTGGTTTGTGATCTTCAGTTCTATTTTCTTTCAGATTTTCTATCAAACAATTCTATCAATTGTTGAGAGTAAAAATATTTTAAAAAAATAATATTCATAAAGGTGAGTATTGCAATTACTTCATTCTCTCTAGACTCAACCACTAGTGGCAAATAATGAGAAGAAAACCTTCAGCCTGTTGCCTCAAGTCCATTCATGACCCTGTACTGAAATATTAAATCTCCTTTTTCTTGTTGTTGTTGTTAGGTGCCGTCAAGTCAACATCCGACTCACAGCAACGTTCTGTACAACAGGGGAAACACTATTGTCAGTGCTTTTCTGCTGTTCATAGGGTTTTCAATGGCAGATTGATTTTGGGGAGGGGGTTGTCAGGTCCTTCTCCCAAGCCTACAGCACCTGTTGTTCCAGGTGGTCTCCCATCCAGGTACTAAACAGGCCCGACCATGATCAGCTTCGAGATCTGACGGGACTGGATTCCACAGGGCTACAGCTGCAGGCCTCTCCTTTTTCTATGATATTTAAAGTTAAAAAGAAGCAGATGACATTCCTAAGCTGTCCTGCAGAGCTACTGAATTCAATTTACCTGAGATAAGTTGTACAAATCGTTATCTGAACAATCTTTACATGACCAATTCAGCAAATAATATAAAATAAAATTGTTGTTGTTGTTAGGTGCCATCAAGTTGTGTCCGACTCATAGTGACCCTTCCAGGGTTTTCAATGGCTGGTTGTTTTGGGATTGCCTTGGGAGTGGATTGACACATCCTTCTCCCATTTTTGTGGTACTGGGAACCAAACTCGGGACCTTGCAGACTGCAGAGTAGTGCTCTCTCAGCTAAGCTAAATCCCAGCCCCAATAAAATAAAATAGATTTGAACATTTTAAAATTTATAAAAATAATAACCTTTAAAATGTTGCTTCTTGAGATGTATTTTGTGGACCTATCATCACCTGGAAAACTATCAGAAACTCAGGGCTAATGCTGTTATGATTGAATCAGAATCTTTACATTAACAAATTCCCAAGGGGATCAATAAGCTTGTCTACATTTTAGAAATACTGAAATCCACTGCTAGAAAATGCTCAGGATGTATCTTATAGAATCAGATTTGTGTCTTGCAGTCTTAAGGGACCACATGTCTATGTCAATGGTACATTCTTCTAATCCCAGCTCTATTTGTCTTATACTTCTTACTGTGTTTCTGCCTGGGCCTCCCAACTATTCTCTGAATTTCATGCTGGCAGAATTTCATGCTAGCCCCTGACCTACAGGGCCTCTAGATTACCACTAACATCATATCTGCCTCAGAGCAGAGATTTTATGGAAAATGAATGCTACTACATTCAAAGGAAGCCCCTGTCCTAGATATTCTACTATCCAGTCATAATGGACTCTTAGTGACTCTTGATATACTAAAGCTAATCTAGTCGATGGGGATGGGATTTAGCTCAGTTGGTAGAGCACTGCTCTGCAGTCTCTGAGGTCCTGGGTTTGATTCCCAGCACTGCAAAAAATGGGAGAAGGACGTAGCAATCTGTGCTTGAGGCAATTTCAAAACAATCAGTCATTGAAAACCCTATGAGGGTTGCTATAAGCTGGATACGACTCCGTGGCACCTAACAACAGCAATCTAGTCCATATTCAGTTTGCCATAGCCCTCTAAACTTTTATTTTTAGAACACTCTTCATTACACTGGTCAAGTTCCTGTTGGATTATATTCAATAGCTTTTTGTGCATCAATTTTTTCCCTTTTGTGCATTAGGACTCTAAAATTCCCTGCATCTAATTTACAGGTTCACGAAAAGTGATGTTCTGAAATGATATAAAGAATGAAATTAAGGCAAACACTTTCCTAGCTAGATCTAATAATATGTGTGCCATGTGCTGTCTTGTCATTTACAAAGAAATACAGGAAGCCCCACTTCCCCCACTAGCTAAAGTCATTTCCTTCCCTTATGCAGTCTTATTGTCCTGAATAATAAGTTTCATGTGGCTAATACTAACATTATCAATAGGAAAGTATCAATGACAATGATAAAGGAGACATGCTTGGAAGCTAAATATGTTTTGTAGCCTAGTGGTTCAAATGTTATCCTGCCAGATGGAAAACTTCATTGAGCTTTCATTTTTAAGGAAATTTGCTAGAACCAAAATAATTCCACAGTTTAAAAAAAAGAACAAAAAGGAAATGGAGGGCAGGTCAAAAGAGTGTGTGCATTATTCAAAAAAGATTATGTCTCTATGGATATAAATAATGTCACTGATATTGTTTCTGAGGTTAATGCTGCAGGATTTCCAGCAGTGAGAAAGGAAGCCTGGATACTGGAGCAAATAAAGAAAAGAACCCTAATGCAAGTGTCATGAATAGGTGGTCTTAACTGACACCTGGTGAAGTGAACTACAGGTTCCAAGATAGGGCTGGAATCTGCCTCCTCAGGAATATTATAAGATGATGTAAGCTTTCGTTTGTTTTATTTTGTATGCTTTAGTTTAAATAGAATATTTGCCACCATTTAGATGCACACAGATTTTCTCAGACCTAGACCAACCTTTGGTGCTATTTATACAACTATCACATTTTAAACACAGTATCCCTGTATCCTGTATCGTCTTCATAACTGATCTCTCATCCATGACATGGACATGTCTTAAACCACCCTGCTCCCATTGTTTGTTCTATCTTTTCTCAGATAGTCTCATTGATTACTTCTCAAAATGAGGAAACATAGTATAATATTACAGATGTTCCCAATTAAATCTTCTGAGGTATTGAGAGGAAAGGTATTGATGAGAATTTCATGTTTGTAAAAGAGAAGAATTATTTTTTTTCCACCTATATTAGTCAGGCCTGCAACTATACCACTGTGGCTTCCTATCCCATCAGATCTTAGAAGTTAACCAGGGTCAGACCTAGTTAGTACTTGGGTAAGAGACTACCTGGGAACACCAACCCATTCCCCAGCAACCCATTCCCTCCTCAAAGAAATGGCCATTGAATACCCTATGAATAGCAGAGAAGCACTGTCAATAGTGTTTCACCTGTTGTACATAGCCTTGCTGTGAGTCAGACACCAACTCAGTGGCACCTAACAGCAGCAGTTTTACTCAGGTTGGGCTGCCATAACAAAATATCACAAATTGAGTGTTTTGAAAAATAGACATTTATCTTCTCAGAATTTTGGAGGCAAAATCTAAGATCAAGGTATCAGCAGGGTCTGCTGAGGCCCCTCCTCAGCTTTTAATGTTCCGTCCTGTTTTAGCCATGTGATAGCTTTTCCTTACTGAACTCAGAGAAAGAAATAGTGAGATAGTGAGAGAGTAAGAGAGTGAGAAAGAGAGAGAAAGAGAGGGAGAGAGTGAGGGTGAGAGAAAGAGAGATGGGACAAAGGAGACCAAGAGATGTACAGGGAGAAAAAGAGAGACAGAGATAGAGAGACAGAAATTTATAGTGTCCCCTTCTCTTCCTACATGTACACTAGACCCATTGCATTAGGGTCCCACTTGATGACCATGTTTAACCCTAATAACCAATTATAATTATCCCTCTAAAGTCTGTACCATTGATATGGTCAAATTGGGGGCTAGTCCCTGAACATATAAATTTAGAGAGACATAATTTAAACTATAGCACCATTAACATTTTATTTTCTAGATAAAAGAGGAGGAAAAACAACCAACATGAGCATATTCTCAAGCACTTATTTCTCAAGCATGTCATTCCCCTGGTGCTTGTCAAAATTTTATTCAGAGCAAATAGTGATTTACTACTGTGTTCAGTGTTATGATTGTCCATCCTAGACACACACAATCACAGCGTGTAGGTTCAAGTGTGCTAATCTGGTAAACATCTGTGGTGCATGTGTTCCTCTACCTGTCTGTGTTTCAACTGATTATTTGGGGAAATACCCATAAATGCTCAATGAAATCTAGAGGGATAATTTCCTTTGCCCTTTACACAGGCAAATAGGAAGTCTCTGAACTGACCCCCTGCCTCCCTGCCAAGGAAACCACGAGGAGAGTACTCTAGTCTTGAATTTGGTACAGCAATTGAGATACATGTTTGACTGAATGAGAATCTTCAGCTTTCATCCACTAACAACTTTTGCGACCACTGAATCCTGGTCCCTGAGCACACTTCGCTCAATTCACCATGTGGAGGCAGCAACCTCCTCTCCTGGGTATGCAGCCACTGAAAGTTTCATGAGGTTCATCTTCTCTTAAGCTCTCTTACCGTAATGTGTTCTATAAGGTTAATGTCCACTTTAATTGGTAAGTGTTCTACACCATTCTGGCCCCACTCTACTTCTACTGGGTGTATTCACAGTTTTTAGACTCTTCATTCTCCTTCATCTAAAATCAACATAGATCACTCAATATCTTGGAATTATACAAATATCGTACCGTACTCATAAGAGGAATGTAATATGGTCAGTGATGACACTATTTTATCTTAAATTTTAGACCCTGGTTAATAAACTTAATATGGTGTGCTATCCCAGTTATCTCAACATTCTGATTATTTGATGTGAAGAAACAAAAGTCTTTCTGTTTTAATATGATACTAACCCATGTAATCTGTAGCCATACCATTGTGGTGTCCAGTCCCTTCAGATCTTGGAAGCTAAGCAGGGTCAGACCTGGTTAGTCCTTGGATGGGAGACCACCTGGGAATACCAGATACTACTGTAGGCTGTGAGAAGGACCAAGCAACCCACTCCCAAAAAACAATCAGCCATTGAAAACCCTATGCATAACAGAGAAGCACTAACAGTACTGATTCACCTGTTGTACATAGAGTCTATGAGTCGGATACCAACTCAACAGCACCTAACAACAACAACTTATGTACTCTCATGCCAAATACAGTTCTCTTTGCATGAGACTCATGTTAAACAACCTACTTGAAGTTCATTCCCTCTATTTCAACAAATATCTGACATTGACTATGAGACACAGAGCTGGGTAGCTGTGCGCAAAGAAAATCACACTGTTCCTTTCCTCATTGCATTCACAGTCTGACTGGATGGACAGTTACATAAATAAATGCCAAGTTCCAACCATCATCACTGCTCTGAAGAGTAAATGCAATGTATGATGACAGGCTACATTAAGAGAACCTGAACAGTTGTGTAGATTGGAGACAGCTTCTCTGGAGAACTCAAATATAAAAGATGAAAATGATTTAATTTGGTCAATAAGGACAGGAGATATAGTTACGGTCAAGGATATAATCTGTATAAAGATCCCACTTTGAATCACTGGTAAGAAATAATTACTACAGACAGTGACTGGAGCAGGAGAATAGGAGGCCAATGGGGTTGGTGATACAGATGGGGATCACACAACAAAAGCCTTTATGTCAAGTGCAGAAGTTTTATGTTACGTCAAATGCACCAGGAAAGCACTGAAAGGCAGATCTGATTGCCTTGTCTTGGGTGTTACTGTCCAAGGCCAGCACCAGCCTCTTTCATTTAGCTGTTTCTCTGTCTTGCTCTCTTTTCTCTGTTTCTTCCTTCTCCTTCCCTAAGGTCTACTCTCAGCAGTAGCCAGTGTTGTGGATCTAAACTCAGGTTACCTGTCTGCTCACAGTCCATCCTAATAACCTGTCTTTCTGAGAATGTATCCCACGCCCTTCTGCTGGCCTTAATCCTTCACAGACTGTGTGCTCTGCTACCTCTAACCTCATCTCCAGATCCTTTCTGCCCTCCCTGTTTCCAAACAGCTACAAAATCCTCTGACTGTCCTGCAATCTTCATGATGCTCCTGCCTCAGAGCTTTGGTCCTATATGTCCTGCAGACTGGCCCTCTCCTAGGTGTGGATGTGACATACTTACCCAAGTACCCAGGTTTCCCTCAGACACACCCTCACTAGGGATCTTCCTCAGTCCCTCTAGATGAAACAACTGCCTCCTGCATGTGCCCTTTACTCTCTATCACTACTCTGGGCTTCATTTTTCTTCCTAGCATGGACTGCTACTTATTATATCTACTTGGTTTTCTATTTTGATCAGGCTGTTTTTACAAATATGGAAATTCTTTGAGTACTATTTTCTTTGTATTCTGCTTTATCGCTAGTGAGTAGAAAGTTATCTGGTATGTAGTTTGCTGTTGTTGTTGTTGTTAGGTGATATTGAGTTGGTATTTGACTCATAGCAACCCTACCTACAACAGGCGAAACACTATTGGCAGTGTTTCTCTGCTATTCATAGGGTTTTCAATGGCTGATTGTTTTGAGAGTGGGTTGTCAGGTTCTTCTACCAAGCCTACAGCTCCTGGTATTCCCAGGTGGCCTCCCATCTTAGTACTAACCAAGCCCAACCCTGCTTAGCTTCTGAGATCTGATGGGATCAGACATAAGAGTGGTAAGACTGCAGGCTGGTGCATAGTAGGTACCCAATACATGTTCATTGAATCAATCAATAAATGAAGTAATAAAAAATTAAAGACTGGGATATTCAAAACCCTAACAGTTTTGTCCTTCAGATATTTTCCCATTGTTATTCTGAATTAGGATTTTCTCTTGTATGCAATACCCAGATAGATCTCCGCCATCAATCAAGGATAAACTTTAGTCCTGCTTACTCTCTAAAACTTCTTCTCAGTACTTAGTAATCTTTTACTTTAAATTCATAAAAATCATGGCAAGCTAAACCATTAATTTACCTATGATAGTGTACAACCTTTTGCTCCTTCTAAGTAATCCTCATCTGGTAAATCCTATTGTTAGTAATTTGAAAATATATATACAATCTTCCTTTTCTTTCATGTACCAGTGCCAATGTAATTCTATTTAGCAAGAGATAAATAAACATTTCTTGCTCCATCATGCTAAGCCATGCAGTACCTTTGAGGCTGCCTGCAGCTGTAGCACAGTGGCATCTGGTCCCATCAGTTCTCAGAAGCTAAGCAGAGTTGGGGCTGGTTAGTATGTGGATGGGAGACTGCCTGCAAACACCATGTGCTGTAGGCTTGGGAGAACGACCCAGCAACTCACTCCCAAAACAATCAGCCATTGAAAACTGTATGAAAAATACAGAAGCATTAACAGTAGTGTTTCGCCTGTTGTATATAGGATGGCTGAGTCAAACACTAACTCAATGGTACCTAACAACAACAAACTGTTGAGGCTAATAGGTTAGAATACTAAGAGAGCTGGTTAGTTTGAAGGTTGTAAATAGTAGGTTGTGCTGAATGAGGTCACTGGCAGTAGAAACAGAAAGAAAAGAATCAATATTTTGATATTCTTTACTTTTACTTAAATGCTTACTAACTGATGGCTGCTTTACTGTGCTAGCCATTAAAACTACAAATGTGAAATCTAAGTTTGGTAGTGATTTTAATACCACTAAAGCACTTCATAATCCATGCATTCCCTTTCATCTCAAAAACTCTCCTTTTTATTTACAATGTCAAGATGCATATTCATTAAGACCAACAAAAGTAATTTACATTTGCACAACATTTTGCAATTTAAAAATAGCCCTTATATGCATTATATTATTTCATCTCAGGAGAATGTTGGTAAGTAAGCTGAGTGGAGAATTTTCTTCACTTTTTATTAAGGGACTGTAGGCTAAATCTGTTAAGTAAGTGGTCTGAGGTTATATAGCCTATGAATTCAAAATTGAGTTCATATACCCTCGTTCCAAACATAGTGTTACTTTTTTAGAGTTTGTTGTTGTTGTTAGGTGCCCTTGAGTCAGTATCCGACTCCTGGAGACCCTCATAGGTTTTAAATTTAATTCCATGTATATTTCCAAAGTTCATGGTAAAGTAATTTTTAATCCCTGTAATAATTCCATTTTAGTTCCCTTCTCCAGACATCATGATTTGTCCTCTACTTCTACTAGTTGTTTTGTTACAGGTTGTGTTGTTTTATAGTTGTTTTTGTTTCTTCTGGTTCCCAAGTCCTCGAATACCTTGCAGGTACCTGGACCCCTGGACTGCCCTCCCATCCCATTTTCTATTATTTTTATTTTGAATCAGGGTCTCATTAAGTTACACAGGCTGCCTCTGGCTTTGACATCACCATCCTCCTGCCTCTCCAGTCTCTGGGATTACAGGTGTATGTCACCCTGCCCAGCTTTGTTACAGGTTTTATAAGTGAGAGTGATTATGTGCTATAGTATTTAAATATTTTTATGATACAGTTGTCAAGAGGCCAAAATGTAAACAAAACCCTAAAAACAAAACTACAAAACAGACACACAAATAAAAGAACAAGAATAGTCCTTTTCTTTTTTCTTCCAAAAGCAAAACTTTTATTATTGATTGTTTACTCTGTTTTGTTTTTTAGAAACTTCTTGTTGTTAGGTGACATTGAGTCTGGTCTGACTCCGAGTGGCCCTATGTGCAATAAAATGAAACACTCTCCTACACTGTGCCATGCCAGTCATCATACCAGTACTTCTCTGCTATTCACAGGACTTTCAATGGCTGATTGTTTTGATAGTGGGCTGCCAGGTCTTTCTCCCAGGACTACAGCATTTGATTTCCTAAGTAGTCTCCCACCCAAGCAATAAACAGGCCCCATTCTACTTAGTTTCCAAAATCTGATGAGATTGGATGCCTGGGTAATACAATTGTAGTTACCATTTAGAAATTAAGAAAATAATTTTGAATACATTCATTTCATATATCAAAATATGTCATCTATTCGTGTAAATTTTAAGGTAAAAAATTAAAGTATAATTTCAAGTGTGTAGAATTTGTTTTAAATTTGTTTAGATAACTTCTCATTATATAAAATGCTAAAAAAAACCTAGATGTTTTTAGGTGGCATTGAGTTGAACCTGACTCATAGCAACCCTATGTATAACAGAACAAAACACTCCTTGACACTGTCATGCCCATCACTATGTTAGTGGTTCTTTGCAATTCATAGAGTTTTCAATGGCTGATTATTTTTTCAGGGTTGCTTTGGGGGTGGATTGCTTCCCCAGTGCCACTTTTGTGGCCACTGGGGATGGAACACAGGGCCTCTGAGAGCACAGAACAGGACTCTACCAACTGAGCTAAACCCCAGGTCAGAACTAGGTAGAATAGCAAAATATCAAATTCTATTGGTAAAACTTAAATTAGAAGCCAGGCCTGTCATCATTTTTTCTTTGAAAATGTAATAATGGCTAGTATAACAGAAAAAACTGCTTGAAATGACATAAATTCCACATATTTATGAAAGTAAGCATTAATTTAGTTCATTATTGTGTTTTTTAAAAATTTGTTGAAAATAATACCCAGCACCCATTTCTTGGTTTCTAAATACTATTCTTCAATAAGAGGATCCAGAGATCCATGGAAGAATGACTGATTCTAGGGTAGGGTCAAAAAATATATGAGATGAATCTATGGAAATTTGTAGTGCTAAAAAGCAAGAGAAGTAAGAAAGTGAAAACAAATATAACAAACAAACAAACAAAATCTTGGAGAAGTCAAATAGAACCATGACAGGAGAAAAATCCCCAATGGGCAAAGCTAGAACAATTTGATCAACACAGTAAATCATATTGTATTGTCATATAACTAAAAAAAAAATAAGAACACTGAGACTATACTGATTTAAATGATTTAATATATAAATCAATCAAGAAAAGGAGGGAAATCTTAAATTATGCTCTCTTTTCTTCCATATTTTTTCTCAAAATATGATATAGATTAAAGTAAAAGAGAGTGAGTGGAAACCCACTAGGCTTGGATGCTTAGGGACTAATAAAAACATTATAATTAGAAGTCGAAATAACAACAGGGGCAGTACATACTAGATGATGGACACTTCTCCCTGCCTGTGAAGGAGAATTGGAAAATTCAACCTGCAGAAACTTCACTGGCTAGGTAACATGAATGCATGACTACTAGGCATAACAGTTTTACCTTAGGGGATGGAGCTGAGAAGCAGCTTCCCATTTTCACACAAACAATAGGAGAACTAAGGATGCCAGTCTTATTCTGCCAAATGCTGAACATATCTCATGCCATTGAAGGATGAAAGAGTAAAGGACAAAAGCTCTGTTCTGCCTTTGAAAGATAGTAAACAACAACAACAAAAAGTAACGAATACCTTCCAGATGTTCCCATCACAGAATATCTTTCTGAAGAGCTACAACTGAGAAGGATATGTTTAAAGGAAAATGATAAATATTACAGAAGATATATGCCTAACATCCTGAAAAATGAGTTACTGGTAAGAGAAGATATGGGTATCAAATTAGAAAAACTATAAACATATGATATGGAGCTGAATTTTTTTTTTCAGTACTGGGGGTTGAACCCAGGGCCTTGCACCTGCATGCTCTGCAAGTGCTGGACCACTGAGCTGCACCCTCAGCCCACCTTTTAACTTTTTGAGACAGGGTCTTGCTAAATTACACAGACTGCCTCTGTTCTTGAATTTGTGATCCTCCTGCCTCCGCCTCCCAAGCAGCTGGGATTACAGGCGTACGTCACCACTCCCGGCAGGAACTGATATTTGATAATCTGCTTGGAAGGAATTAAAAGAATGAAAGGCACATTAAGGTAGAATAACACATTTATAATTATCATTTAAAAAAGCAAGACAGAAGTAAAAGGGAAGAAGGAAGAATCTTATCAAAAACTTAGATAAGATTTCCCTACAATATGAAGAAAATAGCAATTAAATAAATAGAAATGTAATGATACATTATTGGAATGATTGCATGAAAAATATTTAAAAATATACTAAAACTTTCTCCTCTCAGCTAATGAAATGGTTTAATATGGAGAGTAAAATAACTCAGGGTTTCATTAAATTAATAAAATGATAACAACATCAACACATGGCCTAGAGAAGTTTTTTCAATTTTAAGGAAAAAGAAAAAATTCATCTTTGAAGCATCTAATTAGTAAAAATACAATACCGCCAAAAGATTCATATTCAGAATATTTAAAAGCTGCAAGTGTATAAGGCAGTATCTATAGAATTCTGGAAAGCAAAAGCTAAATGAGATGTATACACAACTATTGATATAGAAAGTTACACAGACATTCAGAAAATATACCATTTAATTATGCTTCCTGAGAATAGCACCAGAAATAATTCTACTAGTTGATATATGCGTGGAAACCTCAAGAATGAAAAATTCATAGAATAAAAGAACTGGCAATAGTTTTGAAAATAAATAAATACAAATTTCATGAAATATATTTTTTTAGGTTAATGAGCTAAAAGATATTAGTTCTAGCTCTCTTGATAAAATAGCATTGAGGCTGGAGGCAAATCATGTAATATATCTTGTCTCTGCTTTCTCTATTTGTAAAACATTGTCATGTCTCTGTAATGTCAAAGTTCCAATTAATATTTTAAAGCTACATGAACATGTTGGTTGTTTTCAATTCTCCACTTTACTCTCCTTTGAAAGCCTCTGTTATCAGAAGTTACCTAGTTTGTAACTCTTAGTCAAAATTGTCACTCCAATTTCACAGACTATCTTTGGTTCTAAGGCTCCAGGTGCAAGTAAAGACATTTCCATCAGTCTCATTTGTGTACAGATGACAGTGTTAGGAAATGTTCTTGACTTTCAGCAAAAGAGTTTTCTTTTACAAAGTCTTCTAATATTGCTTTCCTAAGCTGAATACTGTAGGGTGTATTCCTTAGTTTCTGTGACTGCCTTCTTCCTCACTATTAGCACATCCTCAAGCTGCTTTCCTCTAAGGCAATGACCATGAGATTGAAAAAAAAAAGACTCCTTGCTACTTTCATACCTGTGTTCATCTGATGGTGACAGTCTCTATTCAAACTCTGCTATTTAATCAAATACTCAGGAAACATGTCTATTGTTATATGACTGATGGAGAGTTTAGCAAAATAATGAAAACAAAGTGAATTTGACGCTGGCATTCTAGTACAACATTCTTTGCTGCACATTAGCATGATGTGGTGTTTAGGTTGTTGACAGAGGATCTATTACTACAACAATGCTAATTCTTGATGAAAACTGTAGAAAGTTCAAACATTCAGAGAATCAATTGGGTGATTTAGGAAAGTAATATGTTATTTTTCTACAATGATTTCAAGTAGATAAAAGAATGACACATAAAGTATACAAAAGCATTCAAAAGTAAGCATGGAATTTGTAAGCCAGGATTTTTTCTACAGTGTTCAGCCATGGAAGGAGAGCTTATTTGGATCAACTTGATCTTATGCTGCTGTAAGTTTATAAAATGAGTACCAAAATGATCACTGAATGCTTTCAGACGTATCATGCATTTTTTAATATTCGTTGTTGCTATTGTAGGGTGTCCTTGAGTCAGGTCCAACTCATAGAGATCCTGTGCAAAACAGAGTGAAACACTCTGACACTATGCCATGCACATGACCATTTTTTATGTTTCAGCTCATTGTTGAAGGCACTGCAATAATCCACATAGATGAGGGTCTTCCTATTTTGTTGTTTACCCGCCACTCTCCCAAACATGATGTCCTTCTCCAGAGATTGGTCCCTCCTGATAACATGTCCAAAACATGTAAGACATAGTCTAGCCATCCTAGCTTCCAATGAGCACTCTGGTTGCCATTCTTCTAGTACTGAATCTATTGGTTCTTTGGCAGTTTGTGCTATGTGCAATATTTTTCTCCAGCACCACAATTCAAAAGCATCAATTTGTCTCCTTCCTTATCTAATAACCAAATTTCATAAGTATATGATGGAATGAAAATACCATGGCATGAGTCAAATATACTTTTTTCTGCAATGTGACATCTTTATTTTTCAACACTTTAAAGAGATCTTTTGAAACAACTTTTCCCAGTGCAATGTAACTTTTGATTGCTTGACTGCTGCTTCCATGGGTATTGATTGTAGAAATGAGTAAAGCAAAATCGTGGACAACCTCAATCTTTTGTCCATTTACCATGAAGTGGCTTACTGACCTAATTGTAAGGATGTTTGTTTTCTTGATATTGAGGGACAATGCATATTAATGGCTGTGTTCTTTGATTTTCATCAGCAAACCTTTCAAATCTTCTTTACTTTCAGCAAACAGAGTTGTGTTGTCTGCATAATTCAATGTGTTAATGAGTCTTCCTCCAATCCTGATGCCATGTTCTTCTTCATAAAATCCAGCTTCTCAGATTATTTGCTCAACATAGAGATTGAAAAGGTATGCTGAAAAGATACAGCCCTGATGCACACAGTTTCTGACGATAAACCAGGAAATGTTTCCTTGTTCTATTTGAATGACTGCCTCCTTGTCCAGGTACAAATTTTTCAGGAGTACAGTTAAGGATTCTGGTATTCCCATTGTTTGCAGTATCATCCATCATTTGTTGTGATCCATACAGTCAAATGACTTTGCATAGTGAACAAAATAGATCAACATCTTTCTGGTATTCTTTTTTTTTTTTTTTGACTAATATCTATCTGACATCAGCAATTCTGTTCCTGGTTCCACACACTTGTCAGAATCCTGTTTGATTTTCTGTCAGTTCTCCATTACTATACTGCATCAGTTGCTTCTGCATCATCTTTGGCAAAATTTTATTTGTGTAAGATAGTGAAGATATTGTTTAACAACTTCTATATTCAGTTGGGGCTGGGATTTAGCTCAGTGGGTAGAGCGCTGCGCTGCAGTCTCTGAGGACCCGAGTTCAATTCCCAGCACCGCAAAAATGGGAGAAGGGCCTGGCAATCCACTCCCAAGGCAATCCCGAAGCACTCAGCCATTGAAAACCCTATGAGGGTCGCTATGAGTCGGATACCGACTTGACGGCACCTAACAACAACAACAACAATATTCAGTTGAATCTCCCTTCTTGGGAATAGGCACAAATGTGGATCTTTTCCAGTCAGTTGTCCAAGTAACTGTATTCTAAATCTCTCGGCATAAGCAAGTGAGCACCTCAAGTGCTGTATCTGTTTGTTCCAGCATCTCAATTGGTATTCCATCAACTCCTGGAGGCTTGTATTTTACCAGGTCCTTCAAGACAGGCTCCTTCCTTTAGTACCATTGGTTCTTGATCACAGGCAACCTTTTGAAATGGTTGATCATTTATTCATTTATTCTTCATTTATTCTTGGTTACTAGCTCAGGGTTAATTTTAGAAAGGCAGATTATGTTAACTTGCCCAACATTTATGTGTAAACCAGATTCCCCTTTTTATACAAGGAGCTTGTTGTGGGTCTGTGTGGTGCATTGGTGAAAGCTGGCCCACATGCTTCTCAGGAACCACTTCTTCAGAGCATGTATGAGGATTCATGCTTGATAACTATGACTACGGAAATTTGAAATGATGAAAGGAGGAATACTTAGTGATCAAGAAGAAATTCAAGATTGAGAATATTAACTCCTAAATTTAATAATAACCAACTTCATGTGTTTGTTGTGAGGTGCTGTCAAGTTGGTGCCTGATTCATAGTGACCCTACATACAATAGGCGAAACACTATTTTTAGTGCTTCTCTGCTTTTCATAGGGTTTTCAATGGCTGATTTTTTTTTTTTTTTGGAAGAAGTGGGTTGCCAGGTGTTTCTCCCAAGCCTACAGCACCTGGTATTCTCAGGTGGTCTCCCATCCAAGTACTAACCAGGCCCAACCCTGCTTAGCTTCTGAGATTTGATCAGATCAGACGCCACAGTGATATGACTGCAGGCATCTACTGAAGGAGATAAAAAAAAAATGGCTCTTTCAACCGAAGAAATGTATTCTATTGTTATATGTTGGCTTTTTCCTGTATTTTAAGGTTCAAATTATGAGATTCAATAAGGATATAGAAATAAGTATGAAAAACTCAAACTCTAAATTAATTGTAGTATGAAAAAGAGTTATCTCTACTATTAAAGGAAAATAAAATTAGAGACTACAATTTAGATATACTCAAGGCCAACTGTCCATAACCACATCATCAGAATTCATCACCCTAATTTCCCTGAAACAATTGTTATAAATGAACATAACATGTAAGCTTTATGCCCTTGTCAGTATAATGTAATGAAATTAAAGCAATCAGCTCTAAGCCAATCATCTTAAACAGCTTTACTTGTCCTAAAAGTAATGAGAGTGCATAGTGACCAGTCATGAAAAGGGTAGAAAATACATCCTCCTTTATGCTTTATAAATTGTGCAGTAATGTTATGCACAAGGTTTCTAACTGTTAAGTGTTCAAAGTCTTCCAGCTTGTAAAGTGTTATTTTCATGCACAATAAACTTCAATATTTTTGTATTTGATCCAATTTTATGTGGACACTATTTAACACTTAACTTTCTTTTTGTCCTACTTTCTTACCTTTTTTCTTTTTTTTTATTATTTGACTATGCTGAGCTCTGTTTCTAAGGCTTCTTCATGCAGGAAGCTACAAAAAAAACTGAAGGGTATTAACTTTAATTTAGGATCAAAAGATAATAATTTCTCCATTTGGAAAAAGGATGTTTAGATCCAGGTTCTGTGCACATGTCACAGGGAGACTGAAGATTTGTTCTCCTAAGCACAGCAGGTGTTTTTATTGGTAGTTTCTCATTTCTTACTGAGAGAACAGGGCAGGTAGGATTACATTGAAAGAAAACAAGCTTAAACTTTGTCTAGATCTTTTTAAAGTATTGGGTGATAGTGTCCAATAGAGTAAGCAGTAGCCACAGAAAACTATTTATATTTAAATTAATCATTTAATGTCAGGGGACCATGGCATAAACCTGTAACCCCAGCAACTCAGGAGAGCAATGAAGGAGGAGTTCAAGTTTGAGGTCAGAGGC
Organism: Pedetes capensis; assembly: GCA_007922755.1. Taxonomy (NCBI): domain Eukaryota; kingdom Metazoa; phylum Chordata; class Mammalia; order Rodentia; family Pedetidae; genus Pedetes; species Pedetes capensis. Next base: position 26,947 of record VMDO01017452.1, on the reverse strand, counting down.
AGCCTATGCAACTTAGACCCTGTCTCAATGTAAAAAATAAAATAGGGGCTGTGGGACAGCTCAGTTGTGGTCAACTTGCCTAACGTTCCAGGCCCAAGGTTCAAGCCCTCAGTAATGCAAAAGAAAAAAAAATTATAAGCTTAAAATTTCATTCCATACTCACTCAATGTTTTAAATGCTCAAAAGATGCACGCGGCTAATGGCTTACTTTCCTGGATAGCACCTTGGCAGACAGTAATGTTGCATAACACTGGCCTTGGTGCACACTGGTGTATTCTGTAATCTGTAATCTAATTTTGTTTATTTTTAGTCAAAATTCTAAATTTCTTTGCCCTTTTATTACACAAAGACTGAAAATCGCTCTCTAACCCTGTACTTCGTTTTCTAAGCCAAACTTTTTTTTTCTTCTTTTTCTTTCTTTCTTTCCTCCTTTTTTTTTTTTTTTTTTTTTTTTTTTTTTTTTTTTTTTTTTTTTTTTTTTTTTTTTTTTTTTTTTTTTTTTTTTTTTTTTTTTTTTCGGTACTGGGGGTTGAACCCAGGGCCTTGCTCTTACAGGCTTTGCAAGTGCTGGACCACTGAGCTACATCCCCAGCCCATTTTTTCACTTTTTGAAACAGGATCTCACTAAATTATGCAGATTGCTTCTGGTCTCAAACTTGCGATCCTCCTGCCTCCCGAGCTGCTGGGATTACAGGTGTGCGCCACCATGTCCATACTCTAAAGCAACTCTTGATGCTTTGTTCGTTTAGTTTTGTTTGCCATTTCTAAGATCCTTCAAAAGTTCTGACAGGTATTTCAATTTCATTATAAATGTGGCTAATGAACAAATAAAAGCAATCTGAAAAGAATCATTTATTGTTGTTGTTAGATGCTGTCGGCTCAGTGTCTGACTCCTAGTGACCCTGAGTACAACAGATGAAACACTATTGTCACTGTTTCTCTGCTATTCATAGGGTTTTCAATGGCTGATTGTTTTTTGGGGAGTGGGTCCTTCTCCCAAGCCTACAGTACCTGGTGTTCCCTGGTGGTCTCCCATCCAAGTACTAACCAGGTCCAACCCTGCGTAGCTTCTGAGATCCAACAGGACTGGATGTCTCAGTGGTATGGCTGCAGGCAGAATCATTTATTACTTATACCAAATAGTGAGTTTTTTAAGTATTGACTTTCTGGGTCCATTAAATCTCTTGGAAATCATTTACTTTTTAAATAATATATATCTAATTGGAATAAAACTCAAACATAAATGGCTAAATCTTGTGAACTGCAGTGTGTGTGTGTGTGTGTGTGTGTGTGTGTGTGTGTGTGTATGTTTCTATAGGCATGCATGCATGTTTGTCTACATGTTTAAGCTGGAACTGGGAACATTTATAGAAAAGTTCTTCGTATCACTTTGATGTGGAATTAGAGAAGAGTAGTCAATATACCTTCATAATTTTTTAGATTCTGGAATCTTAAGAGTTTTGAGTGTCTTCTGACACTCAAAACAGACAATTTTCCTAATTTCCCTCCCCAATACCTAACATTAGACAACTCTTGCTCTGGATCCCATATTTAGTTATTCATTTGTCCAGCCTTCTCTAATTCCCACCCTAATTGCTGTTCTGCTGAAATTTGATTTGTGCCTCTAGTAGTTAATTGTGAGAGTACAACTGATCTCAGCTACTCTGGATTTTGTCCACAGAAAATTCAATTCACTGATTTTGCTTAGGGCTAACACTGTATATTAGGTAATCTCTAAAGGCCCTGGGAGTAAGTGGTGAAGGTAGATCTTGGTCTGTCATTGGGCATGGAAATTTCCTCAGTGGAAACTGGATATCAGAACAGCTAAACTCTGCTCAAGTCACTCACTAAATTGTGTGCATAGCCTGAGGCCTGGGTGTTGGCTGGACTAACTCAGTTCCTTTGATCTTACAATATCCAATTGTTTCTGAATAGAAATATGAGTTAATTGAGGCACCAAATGAATTTATATGCAAAAGATTTCATTAACAACTATATTAAGTACAGAATAATATATTTATTTTTCAACATTTAATTTGATAATCTGGTATATCTGCTTCTAAAGTCATATTAAATATTCTACCAAAAAGTATACTTTTAGTCTAATTAGAGATTTATTTTAGGTTAGAAGGAAATACAAAGGATGACTTTTTAAAAGATCTGAATACAGAAAACTTAGGGTTTTATTTTCCTCAAGAGAGACATTTTATTATACAAATACATTAATTCAGTTGCCATTTTGGAGGTCTTAAATAGAAATAAAGTTTAAATAAAGATTTTATGTTCAGGAATTACTAAGTAAATTTATCAGCTATTTAGGATTAGGTTTGATGTAGGTTTAAATTTTTTTCTTTTTAATATATATTAGTCCATGCAAATCATCTACCATGACTATGTTATTGTCGTTGTTAGATGCCATCAAGTCTGATCTGACTCAGATCATAGATTTTTTCAATAGCTCTAGGAAGAAGAATCATTTCTCAGAGATAAAGTAAGCAAAGAGCACACACATTGCATCTGAAAATCGGTACAACACAGATGTGTTTATTTTGAACCAAATTGATGTAGAAAGATAAAAGCCTTACTAAGTTATTGGCTATTTTTGTGTATTTTATACATTATGAATATGAGAAAAAATGTGTGTGTGTGTGTGTGTGTGTGTGTGTGTATCACACAGACAGCTCAAAACAAATCAATACTGATAAATACATAAATATATGTTCAGTGAGAGGAAGGAGGGACAAATGATTGGCTTAAAAATGAAGATTTCTAACATTAGGCGATCTATTTTTATGAAAGTGTGTGTGTTCATGAGAATATATTTTAGCACTTTTTTATCATTCAAAATTTCTAGAAACTTTTACATCTTGGCATCTTATAACCACGCTATAGTAAACCTTCTTCGTGCCTTTTATATCTTTCTCTCTCATGTGCTTTCCACATTTTTGTAGATCCCATCAGACTGTGCTAATGGAGGGGCACACTGAAGCAGGCACTGAAGAAATTCCCCTGTGACAAAAATTGGTGGCAGAGGTAGACAGTTGAGTGTGGGTCACATGGGCCATGGGCCTGATGATCAAATACAGGTCCCAGTGAAGCCCTTAGAGTAGTGGCAGTGAAGTCTCTAAGGGGGAAGTCCTGGAATATAATTTAAGTGTTGTTTCAGTTATCTAGCCTACGTATTCTGAGCATCTGTACACCTTTTGAAAATCTCTGCATCTTATTGTTAGCTTTGAAGACCCTTGATTGGCATACTGTTCCAACACTTACACCCTGTCATCTACTCAGGGCCTTGCTTCCTTCCTCCTCCCCACCATTTTCCTTCTGTTCTGAATCTTTCTCAGCAGTACCTGCACATGATATTTTTCTCCTATATTAAAAATTGTCTGTCTTAAACACACTTCCACTTTCAGTTTGTCTCAGGTATTTCTTTCCTTTTTCAGAAAATCTCAGAATTTCAGAGACACTGTCTCTCCCATTTATCCCCTCCCTTTCTCTCTTGAACTTACTTTAATTAAACTTTCCCATTGAAAGTACTCTTTTCAAAGTCCCCAATGACTCCATATCACTAAGTCGAGTTCTGCCTTATTAAATCACCTTTAGTACTTACCTTGCTCCATCTTTTAGCAGCACATGATAAAATTGATCACTTCCTCCTCCATGAAATACATTCTAAACTGTCAGGACAGTGCAGTCTCCTAATTTTCCTCCAACTTCTCTGTTCTTCCCCCACCACTACCACCACTAGATATCTGGGGTTCAGCACAGTTGGTATAGTGCTGCTCTATGCTTTCTGAGACCCTGGGTTCAATCCTTAGCACTACAGAAATGGGAAAAGGACCTGACGGCTCACTCCTGGAACAATTAGCCATTGAATATCTTATGAATAACAGAGAAGCACTAATATAGTGCCTGGCATGGCAAGGTGTTGGGTAGTGTTTCCTTCTCTTGTGTATAGGTTGCTATGAGTCGTACTCACCCCAACAGCACCTAACAATAACAACTACTAGACCTCTTAATCATAGAGTACACCAAAACTCAGTCCTTGTACCTCTTTTCTTTCATATCCATACTCACCTAACCTCAGGGCCACTAACAAGCACAACTGCCTTCATAGTCAACATCTCCTCTTGAAAGTCCAATAGACAATTCAAATATTATAATTACCAAATCAAGCTTCTGGTCCCTCCTCATCCACTATATTCCAACTCCTCTCAATTTTCTCAATCACAATTACAAGCAACTAAATTCTTTCCACTGGCTAAATCAAAACATTAGTACCATCTCTGATTCTTTTATCTCTTGCATGTATCAGATTCAATCTAGTAGATAGTCCATTCTAGGCATCCTCCAAGATATGTCTGTTATTGACCAGTCTACATTACCTTTACATTTACCTCTCTGGTTCACACCATCACCACTTTTCACTTGTATTCCTGCAATAGCTTCCCAACAGATTTCTATTATTCCTTCTTGCCCCTTTTTTTACTGCTTATTCTCAGGATAGTAGCATAATCAATCTTAAATGTAGGTAAAAGCATATTATATTTCTGCTTAAAAGATTCCAAAGCCAAAGTTTTTACAGTTATCCCCTTGTTTGATATTTTCTGGCCCTAATTCTTTTCTGTCTGCAGCCATATCACCCTGGCATCTGATCGTGGAAGATAAGCAGGTCAGTTCTTGACTAACCAGATAAGCTGGTTAGTTCTTGGATGGGAGACTGCCTGGGAATACCAAGTGCTGGAAGCTAGGGAGAAGGACCTGGCAGCCTACTCCTGAAACAGTCACCCACTGAAAATCTTTTGACTAGCAGAGAAGCACTGATATAGGGCAGGTCATGGCACAGTGTGGGGAGTGTTTCTTTATGTTGTACATAGGGTCACTATGAGTAGGCTCCGACTCAACAACAACAATTTCTTTTCTGATCTCAACCTGGTGCGAATTCCTCTCAGTTAGTTGATTGTACCAGGTAAACATCTCTGATGACCCTTGAACAAGACAGAAACCCCCTTCCCTCAAGAACTTTTTACTCTGTTTCTCTGGCTTATTACTTCTACTTCAAGATATCAGCACATGCATTATATTACCTCCTTAATTTTTTTTACTTAAATACTTCCTTCTCAGTGACTCTTTTCTTGTCATGCTAATGAAAATTAGGGTCAATTCCAATATATATTATATTCATACTTGTTGTTGTTGTTAAGTGCCATTGAGTTGAGTCCGACTCATAGTGACCCTATGTACAATAGAACAGAACACTCTGTAACACTGCCATGTGCAACAATATGCACTGCTTCTCTGATATTCAGAGGATTTTCAATGGCAGATTCTTTCAGGATTATATTGGGAGTGGGCTGCCAGGTCCTTCTCCCAATATTTGCAGTACTGAGGATCCAACCCATGTCCTCAGAGAATGCAGAGCAGCACTCTACCAACTGAGCTAAATTTCAGCCTATATTCATACTTAGCACTTAGCATAATCTAACCTATTTCTGTCTCTTTCCAATAGCACACACGTTCATCAGAATAGGACCTTTAATATGTCTGGCACACAGTAGATGCAATAGGTGACTAAATCATTCTGATTTTCTGTGAGATTTATCCACTTTTCACACTGAAAATCATGCTCCAGGAAATTGCTCAGGTCGAAAGGAACTGACAGAGTTGTTGGCACTAGCTCATTAAATATTTGTTGAATGACAGATGACAGAGATGGGAACATGCAATCTACATGGTTCTTAAACTTGTAAGAGTAATTTAGAACAGATCTTTATGAAAGATACAATGACCTTGAAATGAATGGATAAAACCAGATCTAAGATAAAGGAACAGTGCAGGCATTTCCTCAGTTACCACCACGTACTATACAAGAGATACCTTGAAATGGAAAACAAGCATTATTATATTCATAGTACTTACAGTTTTAGCTATAGTTTTGTTATGAAGAATACTTGATTATAAGATGCCTATCCTTTCAGGTGACAGAAAATTTTTAAAAATATTGAATATACTGTAAAATACAGATAGTTGGGAAATTTGACCACGTAGTTACTTACTGACAAGAAATGATAGCCATGAGTAGATGCCAACAGAATACTGACTTTACTTAAGTTAAAATTCCAATTAATAGTTATATGTAGTTTCAAGTACTAGCTAGAATTCATCCTGTAGATATGAACTTTGTGGGGTACATAAATCCACTTAAGTGATTATTGTAAGCTCAAATATATTATCATTTTATCATATAGTCTTTAATGTTTTTATGACATAATAATTGTAATTTATTTGTACATTTAAAATATACCATATATTCTTGAATCTAATCCACACCTAAATCTAATCTGTACTCAGGTTTTAGCAATTCCTTAAACAGAAAAGTTAGTTCACCATTCTAATTTGCTCCTTTCTTGCAACTTCTTTGTCCATAAGGCAATTGAATAAATATGATAGTGAAGTGATAGAGAACACTGATAATGTTTCAGTCACCAGCAATGATGACCAATGTGAGGAAGAATAAGTTATAATGACAATAGTAAGTAAATAGATTGTTGTATTATATTATTTATGACATGAACAGTGGTTCTACAATTTTCCCTAAAACCAGCTCTCAACTGCGAATCTAATCTGTATCTGCTTTTTTAGCTCTCTAAAATTGTTGGAAGGGTGCAGGTGAGATTCAAGAATATACAATTTAAATTGATAAGAGACTAACTAGTTTAAATATAAATGCTACAAAACAATGTCAATTTGTAAATATAAGGATTCAAATAAGCATCAAAAATAGAGAAATAAGGTTTAAGGGCTAATTAAAAAAAACAACAATGACTGTATATAAGATGTCTTCTTGGAAAGCTCCTTGGGCAACTGACTATACCTGGCTTTAGTTCATCATGGCAAAGTGTGAGTCAGTGGCTTATGTTAGTTGGTTCTGCCATCTTGTAAAGATGCAAGTGACCCCTTATCCTTCTAGAGAAGGATCAGGGCTCTAGCAGCCATGACTGGAATAAGATATCAATCATTCTAGTGTAGAATTTGTTATACCCCTCATCATGAAGCTTAAATGTACAACAATGCAGGCAAAGATCCCTCCCTATAGTATGATTTCTGGCTCTGCTAGATTTCTGTAAGCTGTCAGAACTTCAATAGAGAACCTGAGTGTCTGTGACTACTTGTCTATTAGCAGCAGGCAAGGCCATTGCACAAGGACTTGTGTGTGTACTAAGGGCTCAGGCACTTTTGTTTGGTTGGCCACTAGCACAGAGTATTAGTCATTATGTCCAGCACCCACCATGGCTACTTGGATAATCCAGAAGATCAGAAACCAGGGACTCATTTTGGGGTGGGAGAAAAAGACAGTCACCTTTAATAATCAGTCACCACGATTGATCACTGATTGATCACGGGACCTAAAACTTGGAATGATTAGAAGCATCATGATATTATTATTATTATTATTATTATTATTATTATTATTAGTTGTGCAGAGGTCAAAAAGTCATCCAAGATACACAGAATATGGATACATATAAAGGAAATATTGAAATGAACTCTTTTACAAATAACTTTTTGAAAATGATAATGACAGAGCATCCAAAGCACCAATTATACAGAGTATGTTGACTACATGTATTGGAAAAGGAATAAACAATGGGCTATTTTTGTTACCCTCATACTATGTCTGACTCAGCTGAAGAAGCCATAGTATTGTCCAAGTCCTATGAACTCTTTGTTCTTGCAAACGAAGAGACAGATGGCCTCTTTGACAGTCTCTGGTGTTTATTCTATTTTATCCCTGCTAGATCATTCTCTGGGCTGGGATTTGGCTCAGTGGGTAGAGCGCTGCGCTGCAGTCCCTGAGGTCCTGAGTTCAATTCCCAGTACCGCAAAAGATAGGAGAAGGGCCTGGCAATCCACTCCCAAAGCAATCCCAAAACAGTCAGCCATTGAAAACCCTATGAGGGTCGCTATGAGTCGGATACCGACTCAACAGCACCTAACAACAACAACAAAGATCCTTCTCTATACTTCTCTCCAAGAGGAAAATCTTGCAGATTGTATATCCAAAACATCCTTCCTATAGATTTCCAGCTGGGCTCTTCCAGTGAAATGCACCAGCAGGATATGGTGGGGGTAAAGGCAGGCAAAGGAAGATTATTTCTTCCCTACTCCTTTTCTGCTCCAAGGTTCATCTCTGACAGGAGCTGAATCCTCATATGACTGCAGCTCCATCTTACAAATGTCCTAACCTCAAAAATCTCTGGTGATTCTGTCTCCTTACATTTTCTCTTCTCTACATTTTCTGATAATTGCTACTCTCTATTGCTAATGCATTGGTGTCTTACTATCTTTGTTTCTTTAACATGGCCTACATCTGGGAAAAATAGCCTTTTATTAATATTATTATTATTTATTCTATGTGAAGACAAAAGATAAATCTTCCTGTTGTTTCAACTTGCTAATACATTTAATATTTACTGTCCTATGTTAGGCTAGGGCTCAGGTTTAGCTCAGTTGGTAGAGTGCTGCTCTGTGCTTTCTGAGGTCCTGACTTCGATCTCCAGCATCAGAAAAATGGGAGAAGGACCTATGGCACTGCACAGTGTTCGGGAGTGTTTCCCTCTGTTGTACATAGGGTAACTATGAGTCAGACCCAACTCAAAGGCCCTTAACAACAATAACAACATGTTTGGCTAAAATTCATATGCTATTGAGATTTATTCTGGCTGTAGGAACTAGATTGATTAGTGTAAAAAGAAGTACAGCTCACAAGTGAACAGGTGAATTACAAAACGTTATGAGTATTAATAAGGAAGGGACCCATTTCTGATTAAATTCAAAGAATTATAAAAATGTATAATGGTATACAAACAAATAAATGCTAGTAACTTTTGTCATCTGGAATGATTTCCAGTCATAGTAGACAATAAACACCTGCTAAATGTTGTAGGCTGATGAGTAAAGTGGTACTTTGTTAAGACTCAATCAGATACATTTCTTTGGAAATAGATGAATGAAATGTCAAGAACTTCGTCACTATATGAATTGATCTGAAAATGAAATCAAATTTAAGTGTTCAAAACAGGGCAGTAAAGGAAGCATTGTGTTGGAAGAAGGAACTATTAGAAATTGTCATCATCAGAAATTGGGAAAAAAGCAATACTATACAACTACAGGAGGGTAAGTTTAACTTTGACCATTACTTTTACAAAAAATAATGGACCAATAATGCATACTAAGCATTAAATATTCATATTAGAGTCTATGATATATGCCTGCACATGATATTTGCTGTTTGCTTCTGTCATAGGTTCATCCAAAGCTATTAAATTTTAAAATTGCACTAAAACGTTTTATATGTAGTGTACTTATAGCTTCTGATTTATATAGCACTTTTCTTCCATAGAGCCATTATATCCTCATTCTCCAATTCAATTGTGTTTATGGTTAAATATATCAAGCAATATGTGGGTGTGCCTTATACATATATACATACATACATACATACATACATACATATAATGTTATGTAAGCTTTTCTTGATCTATGTATTCCATATTTCCTGAAATATTGCAGTGTGTGCCAGAATGTAATTTCAAAATAAGTTGCAATGCAGCATGTTATTAGCATCCACAGGAATTTGGTATATTTCAAAATTGTCTCTAAATAGCAATCATTCTGAAGCAACCAGTCTAATCTGTATGAGGTTCCATTTTATGTGCATTTAACCTATGTGAAGTCAACTACATGTGCTCTACAAACGGAGGCAGAGAAGAAACAAAAAAATTAACTGTGCAAGCCTGCTGTTCTCCCTAAGTGAAGCTGTTGAGAGATGCAAATTCACCATTCTTTAGTAATGCACCTCAGTTCTCTCACTCATCTTACAAGATGAAACTATTACCTCAGTTAAAAGAATTCTAGAGAATAAAGTTATTAGTTTTCATATAGCTCACACCTTAACCTTAAACCAGCTGCTAAAACTGATATTACACTTGTGAAACAAAGGTCTAACCTCAGCTTAAGAAAAAATTTCTCTGTTGGCCTCACTTGATTGAAAGACAACATGCCAACCCCCAACAAGATTTTTCTGGGAGTTTCCAAGGGCAATTTCTCCAATAAAACAATTGACTTAGTACTGACTTTGGACAACTACTATTCAGTAGCATGTTACAACACTTCACCCAGATCAAAACCTCTGTAAGTTCTTGCTGGTTACTAAAATTCAAGCCTGACTTTCAAGTTCTCCATTGCCTTGGATGACACTGAGAAGAGACATAGACAGTGGTGTAAACCTCCAAAAGAAGGGTGATGAGAAGACACAACCTGTGTTGTAGTGCTTGGTAAGCAGGGACCTTTCGTACAGTAGAATATGTTGTGAATAGGGTCGTTCTGTTAACTTTTATTAGGAAGGCACATTTTGCTGGTGATTTCTTTAATCTTTGGGGAAAAAAAAACTAGAATAATTACCCCTACATTATTATAAGGGGTTGTAAAAATGAAAGGCCTGCAGCCATAGCCCTGTGGAATCCGATCCCGCCAGATCTCTGAAGCTAAGCAGGATAGGGCCTGGTTAGTACCTGGATGGGAGACCAACTGGGATCACCAGGTGCTGTAGGCTTGGGAGAAGGACCTGGCAACCTCCTCCCAAAAATCAATCTGCCATTGAAAACTCTATGAACAGCAAAGAAGCATTGACAATAGTGTTTCCCCTGTTGTACAGAGGGTCGCTATGAGTTGGATGCCGACTCGATGGCACCTAACAACAACAACAACAAAAATGAAAGACCTGGAAGCTATCCTAATTTGCTCTAAGTGGGAAGCCTCGTCATTTGGCATCTGCCCATAGAACAGGCTAGGCTAAAGTTATCCTCCCTAAACAAAAGGAAGCCTGTAGTAGCAACAAAACTATGTCCCAAGAGGTCACCAGAAAGCAAGTTGAAAGGACTTACTATCTCAAGAAGAAAACCTTCCCCAACTCCATGAATGGAAGTATTCCTATCTCTGTTCTGTCTGAATTTCTCATAACAATTATCATAGAAAATGTTTCTTTTAAAAGTGTTTGGCCAGTTGATATTTTAACTTGGATTCCAATTCTGGATTCATAATATAATAGTGATCTGTTAATTTATTTCTCATGGGTAAAACAGAGATGTTGATAATGCTTTCTCACATTATTTTTGTCAGAATTAAACTGGTTGCAGTAATAATAACTAATGTTTGCATATCCCCAGAGTTTAATTAGCCTATCTTAGCATAGATCATCTCAGTTATGAAATCCTGAGGGACAGCACAAAGTTTTCTTCTCAAATGAACTGATTGGAGAAAAGTAAAAGTACTGGTAGTTCTTAATTTCAGTTCTTTTTATAAGATTAATTGTTCCTTATATATACCAAAAGCATTTTTGAAAAGTGAGATATTTAACCTCATCCCAAAGCTTGATAATTGTAAGCTATAAAAATGTTGTATATTCTTTTGGAAATTTGGAACATGAGACTAGATGTTTTTTGTTATTATTTTTTATTTTTCTTAAGGTTGTTATTAGGTGCTGTGGAGTCTGTATCCGATTCACAGCAACACTATGTTGCTGTGTACAACAGGGGAAACAGTCTTGTCAGTGCTTCTCTGCTGTTCATAGGGTTTTCAATGGCAGATTAATTTTTGGGAGTGGGTTGCCAGGTCCGTCTCCCAATCTTACAGTACATCTCGTGTTCCCAGATGGCCTCCCATCCAAGCAGTAACCAGGCCCGACCCTACTTAGCTATCTGAAGGGATTGGACGCCACAGGGCTTTGGCTGCAGGTTTTTCTTAAGGTTGCTGTTGCTGTTAGGTGCCTTCAAGGCATGTCCCACTCATAGCAACCCTTCTAGGGTTTTCAGTGGCTGACTGTTTTGCGATTGTCTCGGTATGGATTGCCACGTCCGTCCTTCTCCCATTGCCGTGGTGCTGGGAATTGAACCCAGGATCTGAGAGAATGAAGAGCAGCACTTTACCAACTGAGCTAAGTCCCAGCCCCTTTCTTAAGGTAGGGGCTTACTATGTAGTCCAGGTTGACCTCAAACTTACTGTGAAGCCCAGTCAGACCTCAAGCTGGATATTCTGGGACCTTTGCCTCCCAAGTGCTGGGATTACAGATATGTGCCCCCACAGTCAGGTAGATTTCTTGAAGGAGAAAGAGGGCTTCTGTAGGAGAAGTAAGTAGGACTAGATGCAGAAGAAGGGGCTGGACAAAGAAGGATTCCTGAGAGGTACTGATTCACATATACAAGAGAAAGAAAAGGATTCAGTCTGTTCCCAGAATCTGCTGTGGTTTGTTTGTTGGGTGATGCTGTTGAAATTTCCATTCTGAGTCCTTTGCTAATCTCTCTTTTCCGTACATCAGTAATCTGACACTAAAATGTGCAAACAGTGTGTGTTTTATAAATGTTAGAGGTTTAATACACTACAAGGAAACCTGATAAGCCAATTTTTCAGGACCCTAATTTCTAAAACATTAAATGAGAACATTTTTAATATAAGGAGAATAGATAGCTGAGTTTAATCATGTGTATGTACCCAAGAGCCTGTAGCTGTACCACTATGGTGTCTGATCCTGTCAGATCTTGGAACTTAAGCAGGGTTGGGCCTGGTTAGTATTTGGATGGGAGACCACCTGGGAACACCAGGTGCTATAAGCTTGGGAGAAGGACCCGGCCACCCACTCCCAAAAAGCAATCTTCCATTGAAAACCCTATGATTAGCAGAGAAGCACTGACCATAGTGTTTCACCTGTTGTATGTAGGGTCATTAAGAGTTGGACACCAACTCTGTGGCACCTAACAACAACAAAAATATACCCAAGAAGTGGGGCTGGGGTTTAGCTCAGGTGATAATGTGTTACTCTGTGTTACTCAGAGAACTGTCTGAGGCTCCAGGGTCAATTCCCAGCACCACAAAAATGCGAGAAGGACCTGGCAACCCGCTTTTGAAACAACCAGCCATTGAAAACTCTGTGAATAGTAGAGAAACAATGACAGTGCTGGATATGGCACAGTGTTGGGGATTGTTTTGTTCTGTTGTACATAGAGTCACAATGAGTCAGACCTGACTCAACTGCACCTAAGAACAACACAACCCAAGAAGTTTACTGAAATGAGCTTTTTTACAGAAAAAAAAAACAAGAAAACAGAAAAAAAAAATCCAACATTTAATCAATTCATCGTAGCTGAGGTGGCACCAAAACAATCCTGAAACAATCAGCCAGTGAAAATCCTATGAAGGTTCCTATGACTTGGATCCAACTTCAAGGCACTTAACAACAATAGCTTTGATTCTGTGTTAAATTATTCAGGAAGAGAAAGTCTACCTAGGACCAAGGAAATGCACATGAGGATAGACTTCCTCATTTTTAGTATCACTATCTTTCTTTTCCTTCTGTAACTTTAGGCATGAGAGTGTACCTATTAGTACCTTTTTGGAAGGCAAACCTTCCTGAGAAAGGAAGTTTTGTATAAACAGAATTCAATTTTTTTCACTGTCTTTCAATATACAGTAGCTATTAAAGCCACTTATTACCATCAGAACCTTTCTACACCCCAGAACTGGGCTTCTCATCATGACTCACTGTCCCTTCTCCCATGCCACTATTCAAGAAAAAGTATGAATAAGAGTTTAGAACTGATTTTTTCCCCTTTAATTATCCAGGAAGACTGCTTCTTTTCAAGTCTTGTATGATTTTAGTATTTCTTCTATGTGAAGTAAATTGGCACTGGTAAAAGGGAAGAACAGATGTCTATGCTGTCCTTCTGATATAGGGAAAACCATCAGTAGAAATAGTACACCATTGTAATTTCCCTCACTCTATCTCTCTGTTTTAGTTTGGCTTTTACTTCTAGTTTGATCAGGACCAAGTTGTTGTTTAGAGATGTAACATAAGACTCTTAACTTTAATAAAAGTAAACATATTAATGAGAAAAAATGTAGGTATTCTACATGGAAAAAATATAGTATAGGAGGAAAAATCACAAGTAAACAAACCAGGAATAAAAGATATCACAATGATTTATATCTCTTTTAATCCATTGATTGAGTCATTAATTAATCAAATATTTATTGAGCACATACTATGTGCAAGGTACATTTATATTTTGTTTAAAAATCCTTTAATATACAACCAATCTAATACAGGAGTGGGGTGAGTTAAAGTTTGGGGAAATAACACGACATTTAATTAAATCATTCATACCTTCATGCCAAAAATACTCCTTACATTCCTATAGTATTCATTATATACTTGTAGCTGGAGAACACTGGATTTTGCAAAGATTACTAAGGGAACTCACAGAAGCAGTAGATATATAGGAAGATATGTCAGTTAAAAGCCCAAGGGAGACTACACCTCTTGTAGTGCCTAAAGCTTATATGATTGGATGGAAGGGACTACTTAAAAAATATACAAAATTATTTCCAAAATTATTATCAATTTCAAATAAAAAAGATATCAGGACAAATTACAAACTTCAAAATATTGACATATACTACAAATATCATAAAATTAACAGATTACTTTTCTGAATTAATTTAGTCATTGTTTTTCTGTAATACATTTTTCCCTTATATCTATTTAGACGCTCTTTGAAAAACACTTCATGTGACATTTCTCTACAGAGTAAAAGAAAATATAGTTTAATCTTTATCATTATTTGTTTTATTTTATATTTAAAGTAATTCAGAAGAGTTACTCTAAGACTGCTGTTGTTAAGTGTGTGCAGTGTTACTGTGTATCTGTTTTTATCATATTTTATTTAGTAATCTTAGTGTTTTAATGTTCTAAATTCTTATGGATCTTGTCTTATATTTTCAACAATTGTGTTAAAATGTCACACTACAATTGTGATTTTTTTGCTTTTGCTTTTAATTTTGTTAATTTTCTATTTTATATATTTTGAAACTACAAGGTTGTTGTGTTGTTGTTAGGTGCGGCCGATAGCGACCCTCATTGGGTTTTCAATGGCTGAGTGCTTCGGGATTTCCTTGGGAGTGGATTGCCAGGTCCTTCTCCCATTTTTGAGGTGCTGGGAATTGAACTTGGGCCTCAGAGACTGCAGCGCAGTGCTCTACCCACTGAGCTAAATCCCAGCCCACAAGGTTGTTAGGTGCCATCAAGTCAAGTCTGACTCATAGTGACCCTATTTACAACAGAAACATTTCCTGATCTGTGCCATGCACACAGTCTTTTGTATATTTAAGCCCATTGTTGCAGTCACTGTGTCAATTTATCACTAGAGGGCCTTCCTTTTTTTGTTGTTGTTGTTGACCTGTCACTCTTCCAAACATGATGTCCTTCTCCAGTGCATGGTCCTCCTTAACAACATGTCCAAAATATATACATCAGAGCCTAACCATTCTTGCTTCCAAGGAGCACTCTGGTTTCAATTCTAGGACAGATCTGTTGGTTCTTTTGGCAATCCATGGTATATTCAGTATTCGTCTCCAGCACTGTAATTCAAAAGCATCACTTCTTCTCTTGTCTCCCTTATCCACTGTCCAGCTTTGTCTGTCAGTTTGCCATACTGTGGGTGTTTGTGTGTTCCTATGTTGCTGAAGGGGCTGGGATTTAGCTCAGTTGGTAGAGCACTGCTCTGCAGTCTCTGAGGTCCTGAATTCGATTCCCAGCACTGCAAAATGGGAGAAGGCACCTAACAACAACATGTTGCTGAAAGCTGTGCAATCAGTTTTACAGAGGGCCACTCATGGAGGGAAGGTTTCAACTGAGCTTCCAGATTATGATAGGAAGAATGACCCAGCAGCCCATTCCCAAAACAATTAGCCATTGAAAACCCTATGGATACCAGAGAAACACTTTCAGATTGTTGTTGTTTTCAGGTGTCATCAAGTCAATTTATTAATGACATAAAAATATTTGAGGCTTGAAATAAAAGTTGATGAAACTTCTACCAAATTACTTTCATCTATGAGCTTTGAGTTTCCCTAGCATTTCATGTTTCCTTATGCAGTGATTAAATTATCATGACTCATTAATCTATCTGTCCTTGATATGCCTGTTCTATTTTGTGTAATCTTTACCAATATCTATTTTAAGAATTTATTTCCTCTGAGCTTGATTCCAAAAATACCCATAAGCATGTCAAACCAAGCAATTTACAAGTTTGACTGGAGAATTAAAAGCAAAAGTGACAGTATTTTTCAACAGGATGTGGTTAATATAGTATACAATTTTTTATGTATTTTATATAAGCATAGGAACATGATGTCATGGTTGGTTCCAGGGCCTCAGAAGGAGCCCACAATCAAGGCTCCATCTTATAAAATTTGTTCCTGATTTGACACTATCACCATCATCCAAGAGAAACCCATGGGATTTTAAACTAAGACACTGCCACAGAAGGTACAGATTTAAGGAATATTAAGGAGACAAAATCTATAATTAATTACAAGATGGAAATAAATGTTTCCTTTTCTAAACACAGTGATATTTACTATTTTGTTTGTCATCAGTTTACATAAATACAGGTCCATGCATACTTGTAACAGGTAATTTCAAAGACTATCCTCTCTTGACCCCAAAAGAAGCCAAAGGGAAGAATAATTAAAATATTGGCAAAGTATAAAATAAACATTGAAATGCATTGATATCTGACACAAGAGGCCATAGATAGAAAATGAAAGAAGGAAAATGTAAAGGAAAAAACCCAATACTCTATGTGCAGCTATATAATACAGACAAACATGTTTGAAATTCCCTGACATTTCATTCCGTGTAAATTTGGAATTGGAACAATTCTTTGTAAACTTAAAAGTGTATGTCGCCTATGGTCCATCAGTTCCAATAGTAGGCACTCTGTTTTATCCATTTTAAGGCCCATGTTTTCATAGATTAATATATCTGAAAATGAAGCACAATCTTAAAATCAATAAGAAAACATTTTCTTCTGATGGTTTTTCTTCAGTACTTTGACATTGAACCAAGGCCTTGCACACAATTTTGCAAGTGCTCTACCACAGGACTGCACCAGTTTTTAAATGCAGCCCATTTTTAAATGTTTTTTTATTTTGAGACTGGATCTCTATGAGTTACGCAAGGTGCCTCTGGTATTGAACTCAAAGTCCTCCTGCACAGCTTCCTAATTTTCAGGAAATATAGGTGTGAACCATTGTGCAGATCTAGAAAACATTCTTATATATTTAATTAGAAACTTTTGCTTTCTTATTTGTGCAAAATAATTGTGTTGTCTTATTGACTTTTTAAGTACTGGAGGTTGAACTCAAGGCCTCTAGCATGCTAGATAAGTACTCGACTACTGAGCCATACTCCCTCAACCTCAATCTTTTTCATTTTTAATTTTGAGACACAGTCTCACTAAGTTGCACAGGTTGCCTCTGGTCTCAAAAATGCAACCGTCCTCCCTCAGACTCTTGAGTTGCTGGGATAAAAAGCATGCACCATGGAAGCTGGGTGAAAAATTCTTGTATGTGTGTATTTGACAACATATTCTATATTGTTCATTGCAGGATTTGCAGAACAAAAGCCCAGAAATAATCTAATTGCTCATCAATGCTTAATGAATACATTGTGGTGTATTCAAAGAATGACACACATTCAAAGTCATAGACCTGAATGCACTGTAGTTATACAGTAGAAGTAATAGAAGTAATACCCATGGAATAATTTGTTAAATCATTAAGTCTAAATATATATGTGGTAAGACTATAAAAAAACAAACAAAAAACCAAAAAACATTTGCACAAAATCCAGAGATGTGAGGATGATGAAATAAATATGGTGACCACAAAGAGGGTTTCTTAGTTCCTAGTAATTTATATATTTCTTAAACTGAGTGGTAGACAGGTTAATCCATTTTACCATTTCTAAAATGTTCACATAAGATTAGTATATGCTTTTCCTAACTATGATATAATTCACATTAAAATATTAAGTTAAATATGACAACAACAGCAACAAACATCTGATATAACCTTAGAAAAATTTGGTCTTTAAACTCTCAGAAATTACATAGGTAAAGAATTCAAGGGGCCTGGTGTGAAATCCTACCATAAGTGCACGTCCTCACACCTGGGCCAGAGAGTCCATTAAGGCCTCATAGTCATCAATTATAACAAGGTCATGATTACTATGCCTATTTGAAAAAAATAATAACTGAGGCATATCTTTGTTATGGTAGGTATCTCAGCTCTTTATTAATTAGCAGCAGAGCTGGAATAAAGTACACCTCCTCTGACCACCAAACAGGTTCCACAACCCTGCATGTTTAACAAGCCTAAAAAATATTGGTGGGTCTGAACGTAGAATGCTCAATGCTGCCCATTAGATACCTGGAAGGTTATTGAAGCAAGAGACATTGTCAGGTAGACAGAGAGATAGATAGATAGATAGATAGAAATAGATATGCTGTTTTCAAACAATTATTTTTGCAATATTTACTTCTTAAATTATGGTATAGTTATAAACACAATAAATGCAATGGAAATTCATTCATTCAATCCTTTTGAGTTCCTACTATAACCCAATGGATTATATGCATGGAAAGGCAAATTCTCTTAGTAAGACGTAGATCTGGCTATCCAAGAGAAAAACATATACTTTAATTTCTGTTAAGATCTGATGGAATTGATTCTGCCAGGAGAAGAAAACTAATGGATTTTTGAATGATTATTTCTAAATAATAGCTTTTGTTTTCACTGGGTATTGCAAAGATGAGTAGGATGAGATTTCAACATTAAGGAATGTGGTATATGTAGGAAAAGTTGAAGGAGGGAAAGAGCTTGAGAACAGGGGCCATAAGAACCAGAGGAATAAACATAAGCTTATCTCTGGCTCACATGTATTAAATATGCCTTTCTTTTTTGCAGTCATATAGATGGTATGTTGTTAAGTAACAGTGAGCAAATATTTTCAGCTTTACTAAAGTATAACTGACAAATAAAAAGTGTATATATTTATGGTATACAACTTGATGTTTTTATAAATGTATAAATCAAGAAATCATTGAACCAAACTAACTAACATATCTGTTGTTGTTGTTGTTTTTGTTGTTAGGTGCTCTCCAGTCTGTGTCAGACTCATGCCAATCCTATGTACAACAGGTACATATTGTCAGTGCTGCTCTGCTAGTCATAGGGTTTTCAATGGCTGAATTGTTTTTTGGGAATAGGCAGTTGGGTCCTTCTCCCACGCTTATAGCACCTAGTGATCCCTGGTTGTCTCCCATCCAAGTACTAAACCAGGCCTGATCCTGCTTAGCTTCCAAGCAGGATCAGCAGGATCTGATGGGATCAGATGCCACAGTGGTATGGCTTCAGGTAACATATCTATAGCCTCACATATTTTTTGTAGCAAGAACATTTAAGATCACTATTAGCAATATTCAAGTAATAATTATTTCACTGTAGTCACCATGCTATAGAGTGTATATCCAGGATTTATCATTCCCATCTAAATAAAACTTTGCACCTTTGAAGAACATATCTGCATTTCTTTCCCTCCCAGCCAGCACCTGGTAAGGATCATTCTAAGCTCTGTATCTACTAAAGCACATTTTAAATATCCACATAAAATGAGATCATGTGGTTTTGGCCTTTCTGTGTCTAATTTTACAAACTTAGTGTTCTCCAGGTACATCTGTGATGCCACAAATAAGACCTCCTTTGCTTTTAAAGCTAACTACTGTGTGTGTGTGTGTGTGTGTGTGTGTTATGTGTATGTACCTGCATGTGCACACCACTGTTTTCTTTATGTATTCATCTATTCATGGAAACTAAGGTTACTCCACAAGTTGACTACTGTGAGTAATGCCATAATAAACATAGGGATACAGATATTTCTTTGAATACTAATTTCCTTTCCTATGAACATGCACCCAGAAGTGGGATTGCTATGTTGCTTTTGCTGTAGGGAGCTATTGAGTTTTTTCCAACTCATAGAGACCCTATGTACAGAACAACCCCTGACTATGTGCCAGGCTTATGATCTTTTTTATGTTTAATCCCATTGATGTAGCCCCTGTGTCAATACATCTAGTCAAGAGTCTTCCTTTTTTTTTCTTCTCCTGAGATTGGTCCCTCCTAACAAACACGTCAGACACAGTCTAACCATCCTAGCTTCCAAGGAACATTCTAGTTGCACTTCTAGAATGGATCTGTTGGTACTTTTGGTAGCCTATGGTATATTCACTTACAGCAGCACAATTCAAGGGCATCAGTTCTTCTCCTGTCTCCCTTATTCAGAGTCCAGCTTTCATAAGCATATGATGTGACTGAAAATACCATGGCATAAGTCAGGCACACCTTTGTCTTCAATGTGACACCTTTACTTTTCAATACTTTAAAGAGGTCTTTGCAACAGCTTTTCTCAAAACAATATGTCTTTTGATTTCTAAATGGCTACTTCCTTGGGTGTTGATTGTAGAAATGAGTAAAGCAACTCTTGGACAACCTCAGTCTTTTCTCTATTTACTGTGAAATTGCTTACTGACCCAATTGTAATGATTTTTGTTTGCTGATGTTGAGGCACAATGCACACTGAAGACTGTATTTTTTTATCTTCATCAGTAAATGTTTCAAATCCTGTTCACTTTCAGAAAGTAAAGTTATGTCATCTTCATAATGCAAGTTTTTCATGAGTCTCCAGTCATGATGCCATGCTCTTGTTAGTAAATTCCAGTTTTTTGTATTATTTGCTCAGTATAAGAATTAAAGAGATAAGGTGAAAGGATACAGCCTTGATGCACACCTTTTTCACTGTTAAACCAGGCAGTGTTTCCTTGTTTTGTTTAAATGACTTCCTCATGGTCCATGTAGAGATTGTCCATGTAGAGAGAGTACAATTAAGTGCTCTGGTCTTCTCATTCTTCACAATGTTATCCATAATTTCTTGTGATCTACACAGTTAAATGACTGTGCCTAGTCAATAATATGATGATAGACATCTTTCTAGTATTCCCCTATTTCAGCTAAAATCCATCTGATGTCAGCAGTGACATCCTTAGTTCCTCACCCTCTCCCGAATCAGGATTGATGTTCAGGCAGTTGACTATCTATATACTGCTGCAGTTGCTTTTGAGTTATCTTTAGCAAAGTTTTACTTGCGTGAAAGATTAATGATATTGTTTAATAATTTCTGCATTTGGTTTGATCTCTTTTCTTGGGAAAAGGCTCAAATATGGATATTGTCTAGTCACTTGGCAAGGTTGCTTTTGTCCAAATCTCTTGGCATAAACAAGTTAGCACCTCCAGTGCTATATCTGCTTGTTCAAACAACTCTATTGATATTCCACCAATTCCTGGAGCCTTATATTCACAGGTTCCTTCAAGACTACCTCCACTTCTTCCTTCAGTATCATTGGCTCCTGATCATATGCAAACTCCTGTGATGGTTGGCCATCCACCTACTCTTTTCGGTATAGGCTCTGTATTACTTCTATCTTCTTTTGATGTTTCCTGCATCATTTAGTATTTTCCCTGCAGAATCCTTTATTACTGCCACTTGAGGCTTGAAATTTTCCTTCAATTCCTTAAGCCTTTTGAAAAACAGAGCTGTTGGTTTTCTATCTCCAGCTCTGCTACATGTCACTATAAAATTTGAATTTGTCCTCTTGCGCTGCCCTTTGAAATCTTTTGTCTAGTTGCTTCACTTCATCATGTCTTCCTTTTACTTTATTGTTGTTGTTAGGTACTGTCAACTCATGTCTGTCTCCTAGGGACCCTCATAGGGTTTTCAATGGTTGATTATTTCTGGATTGACTTGGGCGTGGATTGCCACATTCTTCTCCCATTTTTTGCAGTGCTGGGAATAGAACTTGGGATGTCAGAGACTGTAGAGCAGTGCTCTACCAGCTGAGCTAAATCCCAGCCCCTCCTTTTACTTGAGCTGTTCAATTTTCAAGGGCTAGTTTGAGAGCCTTCTTTTTCATGTAATTTTGTCTTTTCTTTCCTTTTTTGGTGTCTTTTTTAGAACCTTTTGGTTTCCTCTTGAATGATGTCTTTGATGTCTTGCCATAACTCATCTGCCTAATTATTTTGGGAGTGGGCTGCCAGGTCCTTCTCTCTAGTCTATCTTAGTCTGTAAACTCAGTTGAAAATTGTCTGCCACGAGTGTCCCTGCTGGTTTCTGAAATACTGCTGGCATAGCTTTCAGCATCGCAGCAATACACAAGCTGCCACAGCACGATAAGATGACATATTCGTTGGGGGATTGCTATATCATATAATCATTCTATTTTTAATTTTTTGAGGGAATTTTACACTGTTTTTGCATTTCATTAAGAGTTAGCACTTCTTGTAAATGGGAAGATACAATCCAATAGGATTAAACTATATATGATAGGGAGATGAGATTAAAAATACAGATCAAGCAACTAATAAAAACAAGAAACATTAAATTAATGTAGTTCACCAATAATAAAGGATTACTTGATCCTGGGTAAACTTCATAGGAGCTGGAGATTCTCTTCTTATCATTACATTATCAAATTCTTAAAAAGAAAGAGTTTCCTTTGTAAGTGTAATACATAAAGCACTTTTTAGCAACACTGTCTCCAGGCCTGAACATCGATATTAGTGTTAAATCTCTTTTCTTCTTTCCCAACCACAAACTAAAGACCACATATACTCATAGCACCAAATTTTTGTGCTGTAATTTGAAGTGTGAAGGGAGTCAGCTTTTAGGAGGTTTGTAAGTATTAATGATAACCACCATGTCTTTGAACATCAGCTTATCATTAGTAGCTTACTGTTATGATGGCAATTGTGGTTATTTACTGACACTTTTCAAGAGGCTTAGGGGATTTCCAGGCTAATTTTGTTTGATCTTCATTTTATTACCGCATCAACTGCTTTTTGAGCCCTAGCTGTAGGTAGTCCATTGGTATTCTGACACACTTGCTGCAAGTTAGTCTTATAAAAATGATAGGTTTAAAATGTAGATGCAGAATGTGCATAGAAGGATATAAAAGGGTATACTCACTTTGGAAACCAGTTTGGTTGTTCTTTGCAAGATTAAGTATAGCCTTTTTATATGATCCAGAAGTTTCACTTCTTGGCATGTACACAGAGAAATAAAAATATTTCCATACAAAAATCTGTATGGAATTTCTTAGCTACACTATTCATAATACCAAAAATGTTGAAGTAATCCAACTACCTCATTGATTTAGGAAAGGATAAACAAAATGCAACATGTTCATTTAATGGGCTACTATTTGGCAATAAAAATACCGATACATGTTTCATTATGCAGTACATCTGTATTGAATACAGCACTGATATATGCTACAATTGGGAGACGGAGCTGACAACTAACTCTCAAAAAAATAAAAATCAGCCATTAAAAACCCTATGAATAGCAAAGAAGCACAGATGATAGTGTTTTGTCTGCTGCACATAGGGTTGCTATGAGTCAGACACTGACTTGACAGCACTTAACAGCAATAGGGTATAATATGAGTGAATGTTGAAAATATAACACTAAGTTAAAGAAGCTAGTCACAAGATATGCATATTATATGATTCCATTTATATGAATGTCCATGATAGGCAAGTAAGTAGATACTGAAAGTAGCTTAATGGTTGACTGTGGCCAGGGGTGAGGTACAATAGTAAGCCCTCATCAGGGGTCCCCCTCATTCTGGATGGATACAATAGTATCTTTTTGGAGATGATGAAAATATTCTAAAATTAGATTGTGGTGATGGTTACACAATTCTATGAATATATTAAAACCACAAGTTTTACACTATAAATGAATGAGTTTTACGGTACATAAGTTACAGGAAAACTAAAAAATGTAGACAGTACAGGGAAAACATCCATTGACTATTTGTCTCTCACTTTATCTGTTCTTGCCAGTCACGTCAGATTCCACACTAAATGAATCTAAGAATATAGTTATTTATTCCACATCTCACTAAGTAACTATTAGACTCACTCTGCCACTGCTTCCTGCTTTCAAAAGTTCTCATCATATAATTTCAAGAAAAGTGTTTATTTCAGAGTAGTAGAGAAAAGTACCACAAAATGCTGTTCATTTTGTAGTATTCTTATGGAGTAGACAGACATCTTTTGGATGGTTAGCAATCCAAAAGGCTATTTCTTTCCATTGAGAACATAACAGATTTTGAACAATAGCTCATGTGGATGCTCTCTTCTGAGGTGTTATGTTTTATTACTATTAGATAATAGAGTTTCTTTTCTGTTTCTACCCATGACCTCAACTCCTAGTTTTATTGCTGACCAACAGTAGTCTCTATACTTTTAGAACCAGGACACTATGAGTCAGCACAGCTTTATGTCCTTGCGCAGAGCCTTCCAGGAAATTCAGTTTTCTAAAGTTTTTTTTTTTTTTTATTGACTCAGCTCTATCTTTGAGAATAACAATAAAATAAAATTGAATGGAGGTCTATAGGTTTTGAAGACACAGACATGGAAAAGTCCTTGTTTTATACTTTCTTCTTAGGTTTTGGAAGCAAAGTTGGATATGGGGAAAAATAACTGCAATCTTCTGGGGACACAGCTAATAAAATAACTTCTTATTATAGGGGCTGACCCTTGTGCAAGGAGGAAGATCTGTAATGTTTGGAAATACCTTTTCTCTTTTGTCCTGAATTTTTAAAATCATTACCTATGGTTTAAACCACAAAAATATAGTTACATGGATTTTTACTCAGTGCAGTCAAACTTTAAATAAAAAAAGTGCCATGAAAAGTCAAAATGAAAGTAGATCAACTCTTCTTAATGAGCATCTCTTTTAGTACAAAATTTTCACTAATAGTTTTTGTCAATGTGAAGGAAAAGAAGTGAAAGAATAGTATTGAATGCTCAGAAATAAGAGAAATTTACTTACTTCTCTATCCCATATGTTATTATTTCATTTTAAGGCTTACAAATTAACAATTTAAGATCTGTTATTGTTAATTGAGCAAGAAGTCATAGTTTTCCTAAATCTGTATTAAAATATTCACTGGCATAATTCTATTATTGTGGGTACTTATTTTCTTACCTCCCATCTCTGCCTCCCATTCCTAATGGTCTTATAAGCAAGCAACTTGCAGAATCTGTGACTTGCAGAATCTCCCTCTAGATTACCCCTTACTCTCTCATTAATGCCAGCTTTGTCCGTGTGACTTGCTTTAGCCAATGCCATGAGCACAAAATGATATGTGCAGAGACTTTATGAGCTATCTCATGTTTCTTCCATTTCTCTCATTTCCCTTTGACATAAGAACCATAGAGGAAAATGGGCTCAGGAGAAATTTCTGAGGAAGAGAATCAGAATTTAATCAATGAATATTCTAAACTCCTACAAACATCTGCACAACATGTTTTCAGAAAGTTTAGTAAAAGCATTGTGTCAAAGACAGTGCAAATTTCTCTACTTTCAAAAACACTAGAGATACACTGAGAACACATACTTCATATTAGGCACTGTTATGGATTCGATCTTAAACAGTCCCCTAAGGCCATGTGTTACAGACTTGGTTTCCAGCTGATGGTGCTGTTGGGAGGTGGTGAAAACTTTTAAAGATAAGGTCTAGTAGAAGTAAGTGAGGTTATTGGGAGCTGTCTTTGAAGGGGATATTGGGACTCTTGCCTGCCCTTTATTTCTCTCCCTCTCTTTTTGCTCCTCTGGACACCATGAGGTGAGCGACTTCGCTCTACCATATGTTCCCCACAAGATATAATACCTCACCACAGGCCAAAGCACAGGACAAAGTGACTGTGGACTGAATCCTCTGCAACACTGAGTCAAAAATAAAACTTTTATTTCATGGGTTCATTTTCTCAGGTATTTTATCATAGCAATGGATATCTGACTAATAAGTCACAGTTAGCCTTCAGATTCCAAAATAAACAACAGAGACAATTCATAGAAGGTAGAAGAAGATCCTTTGGTTTATCTACAGTCTTTACCTGCTTCATTTTGTTTTCCTATTGAGTGTAGGGAATAAATTCACCAGAAAAATACAATTTCTCTCAACTTGATGGAAATTGTCCTCTAAGTCATCCATTGTCTGGATGACTCACAGGTCAAGAAGCTCTCTACCTGAGCCTATCTCAGACACACACATACACACACACACACATACACACACACACACACACACTTTGAAAGAGACAGGGTATATGTGTGTAAGTATAAGTTATGCACATACAAATATATTTATTCAATTCACAAATAGGTGACACTCAAAAGAAAAGCCTTCACATACTGAAGCATATGTTCATCACACTAAACACATACTTTTATGTGTTACACAGGATGTAACAAGGTCAGAAAGTTATTAAAGAAGTAAAGATGTTCTTACTTAGCTTTCTGAATGCTGAGGAAGCATTTGTAACTTAATGAAGGACATTGCAACTCCTCCAACCAAAACTCTCAGGCTGGGCAAGAAGAAAGAAAATAATCTAAAAACACAATGATCAGGAAACAAGGAAAAATCTTTCCCAGACTGAACACCCAGCTTAAGCTGTAGAAGGATTTAAGACTGCACTCTATTGTCTCAAAAGGAGACCTTCAAATACCTAATTAATTTTTCGTTTGTTTTATACCTGCAGCAGATGTTGCATCTTTTTATAATAGATTAGCTCAGTGCTGAGATACTAAAGAAAAAAAAACATCTTTTGTTGGATTTTGAGTTATATATTTGAAACAACATGGAAAATATATGATTTGTGCAACCTGGAATGTCCTGGTTACTGGGCCTCAAAATATTAATTTAAATATACCCTGATTTAAATACAAATAGAGGTAAATTATTTAAATTTATTCTTAGAGAAATGGTTTAGTATTACAGAAATAGATTTCTATTGTTTAGTCATTTTCCAAATAAATCACTGAGCTCAGGTGAAAATTTTCATTGTCTAGGTCATTTATATTTTGCATCCACTAACTATCAAAAAACAAAATAGATACACTTAGCTTTGAACTTAAGCATACAAG
>VMDO01017451.1:32865-44983 GCA_007922755.1 Pedetes capensis | reverse complement strand
CCAGTGTCTCTTTTGACATGTAATTTGGTCTTTTCTCTTTTCCTTGTCTTTTTAAGAACTTTTTGCTTCCTTCTTGAATGATATCTTTTATGTCATGCCACAACTCTTCTGGTCTCCTGTCATTTGTGTCTAATGCATTAAACCTATTTTTGAGGTGGTCTCTGAACTCAGGTGGGATATACTCAAGTTCATACCGTGGCTCTCATATACTTGTTCTAATTTTCTTCAGCTTCAGTTTGAACTTGCATATGAGAAGTTGATGGTCTGATCCACAGTCAGCACCTGGTCTTGTTTTGACATTTTGTACAGAGCTTTTCCATCGTCTCTTTGCACATATGTAGTCAATTTGATTCCTGTATATTCCATCTGGTGAAGTCCATGTGTATAGTCTCTGTTTATGATGTTGAAAAAATGTATTTGCAATGAAAAGGTCATTGGTCTGACAAAATTCTATCATGCGATCTCCAGCTTCGTTTCTGTCACCAAGACCATATTTTCCAACTACCGGGATGAGTGTTCCTAAACCATCAGTATAATAGGGTCAGCATTCCTCCTGCTCAAAACATTCTTTAATGGATCCTTGGTGCACAAGGAACTAAATCAAAACTCATAAGCCCAGCAGTTAAATCTTCACAATCTGGCTCTGATTCACTGTTATAATCTACCTTAGACAAGACATCAAACTCAGTGTAGTGTGAACTACAGTGCCTGTGTGCATGCATGGTTCACTCCTGGATGCTATACCTTGGCCCAAGCCATCTCCTGGTGTTTTTTTTTTTTTTTTTTATTGGAAATTTTTAATGTACACCTTAATGTGATTCATTCTGACATGCTTTTCATTGTGACATTTCCATATATGCATTTTGTTGTACATGACACAGATAAGTTCCCCCTTACCCTCTTGTGCACTTCCTCACCCCATCCCCCCCACCTAAGACTTCTCTTCCATTTGCTTGTCTTTTTATGGTGATATTTTTCTATATATCCTTGGGTTTCAATTATGTTTAAGATTGAAACTTTTTCTGTAGTGAACTTTCTTTTTAACATTGTCAGTACTATTACATTACTTTTCTAGTCCATCTATATTATTACCATTCTTTGGTATTATTGGTGTTATTATAATTATTTCCAGGACTATTAAAGTTGGGCTGATCACCCTGAGGTCACCCCTCACCCATTCCTCATTCCTCCCTGTTCCTCCTCTCCCCCTTCCTCTCCCAGGATTTCCTCCTTTTGCTAGATCTCTCCCTCCTACTTTTGAGTTCCCCAAATTGTCCCTTCTCTGCTAGGTTGACTTTAGCTTTTTTTTTTTGTAATTATGTTCCAACCTCCGCATAGGATTTTTTTTCTTCTTACAATTTTGATTCAGCTCACACATATAAGTGAGAACATGTGGTATTTGTTTTTCTGAGCTTGTGTTCATTCACTTAAAATAATTTTCTCTAATTCCATCCATTTTGCTGCAAATGGCATTTCATTTCTTTTTATTGCTGAGTAGTATTCCATTGTGTATATGTACCATAGTTTTTTTATCCAATCTTCTGTTGATGGGCACTTTGTTTGGTTCCATATCCTTTTCAATAAATGGTGCTGGGAAACATGGACATCCACTTATAGAAAAATGAAAACTAACCCACATCTCTCAATATGCATGAGAGTTAACTCAAAATGGATAAAAGACCTCAACATAAAACCAGAAACTTTAAAACTAATACAAGATAGGATAGGTAATACACTCCAACATATAGGCATAGGAAAGTATTTCCTTAATAGGACTACAATTGCTCAAGAAGTTGCAACAAGAATAGATAAATGGGATTACATGAAATTAAAAAGCTCCTGTACAGCAAAAGAAACAATTAACAGAGTCAAGGAAATCCCCAGTGAATGGGAAAAAATTTTCGAATCTGATACATCAGACAAAAGTCTAATTACCAGAATTTATAAAGAACTTAAGAAAAAAATTTCCAAGAAAACAAATAACCCAATACACAAATGGGCAAAGGAACTGAACAGACAGATCTCAAACAAAGAGGCCCATAAAGCCATGAAACACATGAAAAAATGCTCAATATCCCTAGCCATTAGGGAAATGCAAATTAAAACAACTCTGAGATTCCACCTTACACCAGTAAGAATGGCCAAGATCAATAAAACAAAAAACAACAAATGCTGGCAAGGTTGTGGAGAAAAGGGACCACTCTTACACTGCTGGTGGAGCTGTAAATTAGTTCCACCACTTTGGAAATCAATATGGAGGTATCTTAGAAAACTAAAAATAGATCTACTGTATAACCCAGCTATAACACTATTGGGAATTTACCTAAAGGGAGATGTGCCATCATACCACAGAGACACCAGCATCTCCATGTTCAATGCAGCACTTTTCACAATAGCAAGGATATGGAACCAGCCATCTCCTCTTTTAAGGGGCATTTCCTCTACTTTCCTCTCCTCTGAATATCCACATTCTACCCACCTTTCAAAGCCAAGTCAGCTCTATATTTTCAACCTCTTCAGCCATTAGCTATTCTTTGGTCTTCTGAGGTTCTACCACACTTCTTTACCACTTGACAAAAATACTTCTTATATTGGTAATTAACTTTTACAGGCATGGGTTTTATTTCCTTAAGTAGACTGTAATCTGGGCTGGGATTTAGCTCAGTTGGTAGAGTGCTGCGCTGCAGTCTCTGAGGTCCCGAGTTCAATTCCCAGCACCACAAAAATGGGAGAAGGACCTGGCAACCCACTCCCGAGGCAATCCCGAAACAGTCAGCCATTGAAAACCCTATGAGGGTCGCTATGAGTCAGATACTGATTCGACGGCACCTAACAACAACAGACTGTAATCTACTCAAGGTTAAGGACTCTATCTTTTTTATTATTATTTTCTAAAATGCTTTGCATGGTAGGTGCTCAATAAATAATGAAAAATCAATCAATAATTCCAAGTATTTATGAACCACTTCTTTTTCTCTGAAAATATCTCCAAACTTGAGGATTTTCTCTGTAGTTCATATGCTGTGATTTAGTTGGTTTCTCAACTAAAAACAAAAACAAAAGCAATCCTCAAGTGTACCCACTGCAGATTTTAACAGAGGGTCTCAGACACAGATTCTGGCAAACAATGCCCCTTATAGCATTTAATGAGAGTCACTTTAAACTAGACAAAGGAGCATTATATTCCAGAAATTATATTCCTGAAAAGGAAAAACTCATTGACTTTATGCATTGTTGTTGTTGTTGTTAGGTGCCATTGAGTCGGTATCCAACTCATAGCGACCCTCTGTACAACAGGGGAAACACTATTGTCAGTGCTTCTCTGCTGCTCATAGGGTTTTCAATGGCAGATTGACTTTTGGGAGGGGGTTGCCAGGTCCTTCTCCCAAGCCTACAGCTTCTGGTGTTCCCAGGCGGTCTCCCATCCAGGTACTAACCAGGCCCAACCCTGCTTAGCTTCTGAGATCTGACAGGATCGGATGCCACAGGGCTACTGCTGTAGGCTCTTTATGCATAGCAAGCCAAAAGTTTGGGCAAAGGACCTGGCAGCTCACTCAAAAAAATAATAAAATAAAATAAAATAAAATAAAATTCAGCCATTGAAAACTCTATGAATAGCAGAGAAGCACTGACAATAGTGCTGGGCATGGCACAGTGTCGGGTAGTATTTCATCTGTTGTATATAGGGTCACTGTGAGTCAGACCCGACTTGATAGGATCTAACAACAATAAGCCAAAAGTATATATTCATAAATCACAGATAACTCTTGTATGTGGACATTAATGTAAGTCTTACTGTGTGCTTTTTGGCTTGTCAATATCATCACTACTCAAAATATGATCCATGGACAAGCAAAATTCACACTTCTTGGGAGCTTCTTAGAAATGGAGCTCTCAAGCTCCACTCCCAATTTTCTGAATGAGAATCTTGCCTTTTAACAAAATTGCTAGCTGATTTGAAAAGCACTAGACAAGCCCAAAATGGCCACCACTGCCTGCACAGAAGGAACCTGGTTCCAATGAATACAGAATTTTTATCCTTTCAAAACAGCCTACACTAGGGCTCAAACACAGATTGCTGGACCCCATCCCAAGAGTTTCTGGATCAGTAGGTCTAGGGTGAGACCCGAGATTCCTAACTTCCAATAAACTTCCAAGCAATGTCAATGGTGATGCTGCTGCTCAAGGAATCACATCAGTAGCTGGTACCACCTGAAAAAACATGCCTCATATTTTGGGAATTTTGCTCCAAGTGTACTCGCAATACAAGAGAAAACACTGAGGTAATAAGAAAGGAAGTGGTGGTGGGATAGTGGTAAGAAAGAGACGTGATAAGGAAGCCAAACAAAATGTTTCATTTATCTTATAAGAATGTAGCTATCAACACTAGTATATACAAGGAGTATAAATAGCTGAAGAAATTAGTACAGCAGCAGCTATATTATCCATAGGGTCTTTCTCTATTGGCATCATTCATAAGGATCTATCTTATAGAAATTCTATTTGAATATTGAGACTTATCAGAAACAATAAATATGGAAAATGCATCCTGTTCATAAAATGCTATGAGGTAACAATACAAATTTAAGATGGATTTTAAAATGACTCCCTGAAGCCTATATTTGATCCAGCAATGAAACAAAAATAAGTTTTTATCTATATGGCTCTGAAACAAGTAGAAAAGGAAAGCTGAGAAATGCTGAGCATACTCATTATAAATTTTTAAAGGCTTTTTACATCCCCAAATAGCTTTTTAAAAAAGACTCTCAAAATTATGAAATATATACATAAACCAAAGAGCTCCACCTAGAGTTTGAAAAAGTTATTACTTATACACACACACACAACTACTTACCCATATCTCATTTATATTCTTTCCATTAATGTTCAAAATATATCTTTTACAAAGTCTTTACAAAAAGGATAATTTTCTAATGTGTGAAATACTGTTAACATAAAGGAGAACTGAATTCTTTATAATACTGTCATCTATGTTTCTTCTAAAAATGTGGCAGTTAGATTTGTCACTATGAATGAATATCCTAAGGCAAATAGTGTTTAAAGCATCATGGAGAAGACAGCTTATAATTAATTTAAATGATGCAGTTTTAACCTGAACTTGCTGTATGGTCTTGAGCAATTCCTCTTCTCCTCCTGAGTTTTTTCATCAATAGAGAAAGACAAGATCAGCTGATCTTGACTACACATTTGCTCCATCCAGGAGTACTGGAAATAACTTGATGCCTTGGTCCTAGCTCCAGAAATTTGGATGGAGTTGTTCTTTTGTAGTGGCCTAAACTAACGGCTTTATGAAAGCTCCTTGTTGTTGTTGTTGTTAGGTGCCGTCAAGTCGGTATCCGACTTATAGCGACCCTCATAGGGTTT
Source organism: Pedetes capensis (assembly GCA_007922755.1). NCBI lineage: Eukaryota > Metazoa > Chordata > Mammalia > Rodentia > Pedetidae > Pedetes > Pedetes capensis. The sequence goes on along the minus strand of VMDO01017451.1, from coordinate 39,598 downwards.
TCAATGGCTGATTGTTTTGGGATTACCTTGGGAGTGGATTGCCAGGTCCTTCTCCCATTTTGAACTCAGGACCTCAGAAACTGCAGAATGGTGCTCTACCAACTGAGCTAAACCCCAGCCATAAAAGCTCCTAGGTGATTCTAATATGTAAACTTGGTGCACCTGATTGCATGATCTACTCCTAAACTCTGCTCACAGTTGAGTGTCTATTGCTCTAATTCAGTGGTTCTCAAGTTTTAATGTAGATCAGACTCACCTGGAGAACTTGCTAAACTACAGACAAGTGGACCCTACTCTCCATGGCTTCAGAGTCAGTCTGAGTAGAGTCCAAGAACTTGTATTTCTAACAAGCTGCCAGGCAACGCTAATGCTACTGCTCTAGGGTCATACTTAGAGAATCATTTTTCTAGATCATTATAAAATTGCCCTTACCAATTTTCCAAATTAACCTTATTCTCCTTTATCAAACCACAGTACAACATGGTTAATCAACTTCCCCCATTCCTACTTCTCTTCCTGTACTTCTTAGCTCACATTACACAGTTAATACCCTAACCCACAAGTCTCACTAGGTTGCTTCCTCACCGGAAACTCTTCAACGACTCCCCACAACTGACACAATAAAGGACAAATTAACATGGCCTGCAAAGTTTTTCATACTTTGACCCCAATCTGCTTTTTTAGCCTCAATTTCCAGTAGTCCCTGTCATCTGCCTATGTTCCAGTCACTTGTCCCCAAACACACAATGGGGGCTCTTTCAGTTTAATGTTTTTGTACCTATTCTCTTCTCTACCAATGTTGCTATTCCACCTTCTCTTTCTGACATACTTGTCACCACTCATTCTGCGTGCCAGATATCATGCTAGGTGTTAGGAATTTAAGAAGAACAAGGCAATCCCTGCCTTTAAGGAGCTTTCAGTCCTGAGATATTGTTGAATACCTATTTTTATATTCATATCCCTTATTATCTTAATAAATGTACATATATAAAATGTAAACTTTAAGAATCATGCATTTAAATCATGCTAATATAGATTTGTTATATTTCAAAGGAAAAGAAATGATGTAGTAATTGAAGTCTAAAATGTGGTATTATAATTCTAACTCCACTGTAGATACTTCTCGTGTTTCTACTTTCCCATTTATTTATATCAATTAGGTAACACTAAGCTTTTTCCAAAATTACAGCTCCTTGATGAATTTTTGTTCCCTGGAAAATGTTCAAGTCTTCTATATTTTCATAGAACATCCAATGGAACCCTTCTTAATATGCCCATCTGTATGAAAAGGACCTTAATGAATAAGGTATAAAAATGTTAGCAAAGTGCCTTGAGATTCTCAGATAAAAAATCTAGGAAAAAACTAGCAACTCTGGTTACATAGAAATTCATGCCACTAACTGTGCCAAAGAAAATTTATTTTTAAAAATATTAAATAACTCTGAATCTGACACCATCCTATAGTTCACAAAATCTATTGCTTCATTCCAATCTACTACTGTAACAGCTAGAAATTCAAAACAATGTCATTTCTTAGTTAAAGCAGAATGCTATTCAACTTTCACATTTTATACAAATGCCACCCTCTGTAGAAGTAAGCAGAAATCCACTGTTGAATATGCCTATTCTAATTCTGACTCTCAAACTGGGAATTCTTTTAAGTACATGTGTATTGTCAACTCTATAAAACCACAGAATCTTAGCTGGATGGGACATAGGAGATCACTCAGTCTAACATACCATCCACTGAGTCGTTTTACAACATCCTTGACTTGCAATGTATCTACACAGGGGTCAGCAAGTCTGCAGCCATAGCACCCTAGCATCTGATCCTGCCTGATCTCAGAAGCTAAGCAGGGTCAACCTGGTTAGTCCTTGGATTGGGAGACCACCTGGGAATACCAGGTGCTGCAGACAAGGGAGAAGGACTGGCAATCCACTTCTGAAACAATCCGCCATTGAAAACCTTATGAATAGCAGAGAAGCACTGACAATAGTGCTTGGCATGGAACAGTGTCAGGGAGTGTTTTGTTCTGCTGTACATAGGGTCACTACGAGTCAGACCCAACTCCATGACACCTAACAACAACAAGGGGTCAGTAAACTTTTTGTGTGAGGTCAATATTTTAAATAGTAAAATTTTAGGATTTGTGGCCATCCAGATTATATTTAAACAACTCAACTGTGCAATCACACCACAAAAGCAACCACAAATAAAACATATATAAATGGGTAGGGCTGTACTCCAGGAAAACTTTTATTTACCAATGAAGCAGCAGGCCAGATCTGCTCCACAGGTGGTAGGTTGCCAATCCCTGATCTAGACTACTCCTAGGTATTAATAAAATTCCACTTTTAAATACATTATATGGACTTCAAAGGAAAGTAATTTTTAGACAGATTGAGCTGATACAAGCATCCAGTGCTACAACCAAAAACTGCCTTCTGGAACAACAGAGAACATCTATCCTTTTCATTTATTAGCCCTTCAAATACTTGAAGTAACTATCATGATTCCCTTAAGTATTTTTTTTCCTCCACCTAAATATCTCCCATGCATCAAGCATCCCTTGTATTATGAAACAGTTTTCCAGACCCTGGAACAATTTGATCATCCTCCTGTATACATACTGCAGTACTTAACAATCCTTTGAAGTGCAGTACACAGATACATGACATATGGTTTGAAAAATATGTAGCAATCAAGATGTAATTTTAGTTTTAGAATCTGGCTCACAGTCTCCAAATACAAATGGTTTTTATTTTACAAAATTTTAAGAAAAATATATTCTGTGAGGATTTAGTAAAAAGCTTATGCCCAGTGTCATAACTCTGTACATTAATTTTAAATGATTACTAAGGAATGGAAAATATTTTTAATTTTTCCCATAAAAAGTAGGTTTAATAAAACAATAGATTCAAAATGGTTCTTATGCATTAAAAAATATTGGCAGAACTCAGCCTTCCACAATTGGAATCACATAGCACAATTTGCAGTAGAAAGCCATCAGTCATTCTTTTTGAGAAAATAAAACACAGAAGGGGAAAAAAACAATGTGTCCTTGGATGCTGCTGGGCTATTAGCAAAAACAGAGCTAGGCTGCTAAAACCACTGCCAGCCCAGGCCAAGCCAGGCCATTTCTAAGTGATGGTCCCACTTGGGTTCTTCTACATGTCCTTAACTTGGGAACAAAGCAAATTCCTGTTTTTAAAATCAATTTGACTCAAATTTTTGTACCTCACTGTTACAGTGCTTTTTTCTTTTTTTAAGAATTTCCTTTTTTAAATAACTACAAGATAAGCAGGTACTATGTATATAAGTAAAAATGTACCAGTCTGATATTACAACTTCTTTCCTTTTTTTTTTTTTTTTTTTTTTTTGCGGTACTAGGGGTTGAACCCAGGGCCTTGCGCTTGCATGCTTTGCAAGTGCTATATCACTGAGCCTCACCCCAGCACATTTTTTTTTACTTTTGGAGACAGGGTCTCACTAAATTACGCAGAATGCCTCTGATCTCAAATTTGAGGTCCTCCTGCCTCTGCCTCCCTAGCCGCTGGGATTACAGGTGTGAGCCCCCGTGCCCAGCTTACAATTTATTTCTATAGCATCTTTTACTGTGTTTTAATTTTTGGATGATTTAGTACCTTAAATAATGTATTGTACCATAGACATAAATTCATTCTTTAAAACCTAGATATGTTTATTTGTAACTTATAATGTTGGTTAAGCTTAATTTACATTCTCTAGTGCCTTCTTCCTGCTTCCTTGTCATTACACAAATTCTCCCTGATAATCCCATTCATGTATATGACTTCAAATACTATACATACTGATGACAACTGGATTTATTTCTCTAGCCCAATTCTGCAAGGACAACCCATATAGCTAGGAGCTATTAGGCATTTCTACTCGGCCAGTCCAATTGCCACAAAACAGGTACAAAGCAGAGCACACTGGTCATAATAGTAATGAATGTTTGCTGATTAATTACTAGGTGCCAGGCACAGTACTAACTGCTCTGCATGGAGGTTCTCATTGAATTTTCACAGTGCAATTATACATGCAATACTTTTTACCTGAAATCCCACAAAAATGATAGCATCAAAATATGAAAGATGGAACACACATTGCTCATGGAGCCCTTAGTGCCCAGGCTTCTCCCTTATTCCTGGCCAAGAGGACATCAATTGTGTTCAGGGCATCAATGTGCTAAATTAATTTCCCAGTTTCCCTTGTAGCATGGCAACAAGTAACCACACAACCCTATAGGAGCCAGTGAAACACAAGTAGGTGCGTGTTTGGGATGGGCCAGAGAAACCAACAAAATCTTTTCCCTCTCCTGCCTTCTTTCTCCCTTAAATGTGGATATTATGTGCAACTGAACTCTTCTATTTTCTTTTTTTTCTTTTTTCCTTTTTTTTTTATAGTATTGGGAGGCTGAACCCAGGACCTTGAACATACTTTGGAAGCACTCTACCAGGAAGCTGCACTCCCAACAACTTTTTTATTTGAATTATTTTTAAATCTTGAGACAGGGTCTCTGCAAGTTATTCAGGCTACCTCTGACCTTTAACTTGTGATCCTCCTGCTTCTACCTTCTGAGTCACTAGGACTACAGGTGTATACCAGAGCACCAGGCTTGATCTAAAACTTTTATGGTAATGTGAAGATACTAGAATAGCCTAGGCAATATTGAAGACAATGCCTTGGAATAACTTATCTACTAGATGTCAAGACTTATAATAAAGCTATAATATCTTATATGGCATGATATTAGTACAAGGATAGACAAATAGGCCAGTGAAACAGAACATAGAACCCAAAAACAGATGCACGCATGTGATCCTTGGACACTTGATCTGAGGTGGTACTGCAGGGAAAAGACCTTTGCTTTATTCTAATTCATTAACTAATGCGTTTATATCTCATGCATTTTTATATGTGTATTACAGCTCACTATAACAATGTTAAAGAACACATAAATGTATTGATTATTAAAACTAAAAGTAATAATAGTAAAATAATTCAGAAGAACAAAATCAATTGTTATGAACGATTTTTACAATATATGTAAAGAAACCAATGTAGCATACAAACTACTATACTAAATGTGAAGGGACTGAACTCTCCATTGAAGAAACTTTCAAATTGTGTTAAGCAACAAAACATACCTATTTATTGTTTACAAAAAGCATCTTAAAAATTATCAAGAAAGGATTAAAATATAGGTATAAGCACACAAGTAGTAGGAAAACGAAAGGAATAGCAAGGAAGTAACTGAATTGAAAAAGATAAAACAGTCAGGTACACTGGCACGTGCCTATATTTCCAGAAACTTTGAAGGTGGAGGCAAAAGGATTATAAATTCAAGGCCAGAGATAGCCTGTCTAAATTAGTGAGACACTGTCTCAAGATAAAGAATTAAAATGGGGTTGGGGGTTGCAGCTCAGTGGTAGAGCAAAGTACGTATGAGGCCCTGAGTTTAGTGTTCAAATACTGGAAAGATAAGAAAAGAAAGCATAAAGACAAATAATATATAGTCATGTGCTGCACATCGGTGTTTCAGTCAAAGAAAGGCTTCATATATGATGGTGGTTTCATCAAATTATAATGGAACTGAAAAAGTCCTGTCACCTGGTAATGTCAAAGTCATAGTAACTTCAGAGCATAGTGCATTATGTGTTTGCAGTGATGTTGGTATAAACCTACTGAGCACCCAACTTTATGAAAGTATAGCACATACAATTATGTATAGCACACAATTTAACTATTACTGATTTACACATTTACTATATATGAGAGTGTACTCCTATCTGTTAAAAAAAGTTAACTGTAAAAGAGCCTCAAGCAAGTCCTCAGGAAGTACTCCAGGAGTAATGTCATAGGCAAAGATAGTTACATGTATGATATTACCTCTGAAGATCTTCCAGTGGGAAAAATTACAGAGGTAGATGATCATAAGTGGTACTGATGATCCTGATCATTAGCATAGAATAATGTTATGTGTTTGTGCCTTGGTTTTTAACAAAAAGTTCCAAAAGTAGAAAAAGAAAACATTAATTTTAAAGGTTAAAAAAAAAAAGCTTATAGCATAAAGACATAAGGAAAACATTGTGTGTGTGTGTGTGTGTGTGTGTGTGTGTGTGTGTGTGTGGTATTGGGGAGTTGAACCCAGGGCCACATGCTTGCATACTTTGCAAGCACTGTACCACTTAGCTATACCCGAAGCCCAATTTTTACTTTTTATTTTGAGACAAGGTCTCACTAAATTACATAGGCTGCCTCTGGTCTTAAACTTGCAATCCTTCTGCCTCCGCCTCCCAAGTCACTGGTATTATAGACAAGGAAAACACTTTTGTACAACTCTTAGGATAAAATATAAATGCAATAAATGTATTTGTATTTTAAGCTAATACAAGACTCAGAAAGCTTAAGAAGTTAAGAGTTTATAAAGTTAAAAAGTTATAGTAAGCTAATTTATTATTAAAAAAGAAAACAATTATAAATTTGTATAACCTAAGAGTCCAGTATTTATAAAGTGTGCAACTGCATATAGTAACATCCTAGGCATTCACTTTCACTCACTGACTCATCCAGAACTACTTGCAATCCTACAAGTTCCATTCAAGGTAAGTGCACCATTTTTTCTTTTCTTTTCTTTTCTTTTTCTTTTCTTTCTTTTGTTTTCTTTTCTTTTCTTTCCTTTTTTTTTTTTTTTTTTTTTTTTTTTTT
>VMDO01017451.1:0-32765 GCA_007922755.1 Pedetes capensis | reverse complement strand
CTCTAGTCTCAAACTTGCGATCCTCCTGCCTCCGCCTCCCAAGCCAACCATTTTTTCTTTTACAGCATATTTTTCCTATACTTTCTCTATGCTTAAATATGTTTAGATATGCAAATACTTGCCATTGAGTCACAACTGCCTACAGTATTATGCAGTACGGGTTTGTAGCCTAGGAGCCAAAATGACTATACCACACAGCCTACTTGTATAGCAGGCTATACCTTCTAGGTTGTGTAGGTACACTCTATGATGTTCGCACAACGATGAAATCACCTAGCTATGCATCTCTCAGAATGTATGCCCATCGTTAAATGATGCATGACCGTATGATGTAAAAGATTCTTTATGCAAATGACACAAGTCATAAAACTGCATGCATCAAACAACACAGCAGCAAAAATTGTAAAGAAAAACTAAATTGCAATAACTTGATAACATTACAATTATATAGAAAGGCTTCCATGTACCTCTTACAACACAAATGGATCTTGTTGTCAAAAACTAGTAGAATTGAGCTTGTGCAGTGGCACACACCTGTAATCCCAGCGCTTGGGAGACTGAGAAAAGAGGATTGTGATTTTGAGCCCAGCCTGAGCTATATAGCAAGCCCTTGTCAAAAAAAAATTGAATAGTATAATTGCCATACTCAAACATGTATGTGTGAAATTTCATATGGCTCACAAAGAGAATATTTCAGCATTTTTCAGGTTTCTTTTAGAACAAACATTGCTGGGTATGTCCTTAGCAGTGCTTCCCATCTCTCTTCCTTCTTGATGTCCAATCCTACCAGGTAGGAGGAAAGCTGAAAATGCCAGATATTCCCTTTCCTGACACCATCTGAAGCCAAGGCATAGGTCTAAGATGCAGGTCTGACCAGTAAGACCTCTGGGGAAACATGCTGGGATCTTTTAAGAAAGAACTTCCTGAGAACAGAGAGGCATGTGATGAAAAACCTTCATCTTCTTTCTGCTTCTGAATTGGGCCCAGATCCCTAACATAATTAAGCCACTGAACCAACTCCAGAATGCCTGCCCTAGCCTTTTTGAAAAATGGGAAAAATGAGCCCCTTTACTAGGCAACTTTAATCAAGTATTCTTATTACTAGAAACCTAAAATATCCTTATTGAATCATTTATCCTAACTGACCCATTCAAAAGAAATAAATCATGTTATTGATTACAGGAAGAATTTCACAAATTCTTAAAAGTAGAGATCTTCTGAGCCTCATTCTCAGATCATAATCAAATCAAAATAAAGAAAAGTGACTTTAAAAAATGTAACAACTAAGCCTGGCGCAGTGGCGCACGCCTGTAATCCCAGTGGCTCAAGAGGCAGAGTCAGGAGGATCCCAAGTTCCAGACCAGAAGCAGTTAGAGATACCTTGTCTCAAACAGTAAAAATATGGGCTGAGGGTGCCGCTCAGTGGTCCAGTACTTGCAGAGCATGGAAGTGCAAGGCCCTGGGTTCAACCCCCAGTACCGGGGAAAGAAAAAAAAAAAGTAACAACTGGGAATTTAAAAACATGTACCTAAAATACCATTGGTTATTAGTTCAGAAAGGCAAGTAAAATTAAATTAAAAGCTATCCAGAAAGCAATGAAAAGAATATTTTCTACCAAAACCTGTAGAACAAAGATAAAGATGTGTTCAGGAGGAATGTCTAATTAATTAAGGCACCTAGGATTCATGTCCAAGACTTGGAGCAACAAAGAAAAAAACAAAGAGGAAATTAATAAGGATGAAAGTTGAAATTAATGAAATAGAAAAAAAGAGAAATGGCCAATAAATCCAAATCTAGTTTTTAAAAATATACTATTAAAATAAATAAATTCTATCTGAGTCTGATCAAGGAAAATTGAAGGGTGGATAAAATTATAAGAGATTAGGAATTTTCAAAAGAGAAATAAACACAGATACAAAAGGTATTTTAAAGACATGCAAGTAGAAAGGAGACCACTGGTGGGGAGGGTGGGGATGAGGGAAGAGGGTCATGAGAGGGTCAGTGGGAAGTTACATAAGCAATGTACAAAGAAATGCATATATGGAAATGTCATAATGAGACCAATTAAGTTGTACATTAAAAATTACTAATAAAAAAGTTAGAAGAAAGGTATTTTAAAAATCATAAAATCTGGAGATGGAGATGTAGCTTAGTGGTAGGTAGGGTGATTGCCTAGCACGTGTGAGGGCCTGGGTTCAATCCCCAGCAAAATAAATAAATAAAAATTTTTATAAAATCTATGGTGATTAATTTTTTAAAAAAGGTAATTTTTAAGCAAAATATAAAGGAATCCAAGGAAAACTCAAATGTGCCAATCACCACAGATGAGATTGGAAAGGCAGTTAAAGGTCTCCATTGAGATGGCACCAGGACCAGGTGATTTCATAATTTGTTTCAGCTAGTCTAAGAAGAATAATTCCAATATTATTTGATTTATTCCAGAAAGAAGGAAAGGATGGAAAATTTCCTAACATACTTTGTGAAGCCAAAACTTTAACATCAAAACTTGATAGCATACCAAAAATTTAAAAAGAAAACCATAATCTCATTTATAAATATAGACCCAAAGTTCTAACTAAAACATTAGCAAAAAATATTCAACAATCATTTAAAAATATATAAAATATAATAACACATTAGAACCAATAGGAGTTTAATTCCAGGAATGTAAGAGTGAAATTCAATGTGGTAAAACATATTTACTAAAAAATAACAGCAAACATTTTTCTACTTTGTGAAATAAAACTATTTCAAATAAAATAAAAAAACAAAGAGGGATGCCTACTATTGCTATTACTATTCAGCACTGTCTTGGGGGAGCTACAAATAAACACCGCGGGGGAAGGAGGGGAAGACACATTATTTTAATTGCATTAAATTTATATTTAGAAAACTCAGTAAACTATAGTTTAAGAAAGACTGTCAGATGCGGTGGCACATGCCTGGAATCCCAGCAAAGTTCAAGTCCAGAGGCAGACTGTGTAACATAGCAAAACCTTGTCTCCAGATTAAAAATTTTAAAGTTTCTGGGGGTGCTCTACAGTGGTAGAGCACTAACAAAGTATGTGTGAGGCCCTGGGTTCAGCCCCCAAGTACCACCAAAAACAAAAACAAAAACCTAGTAGGATTAATAAGAATATTTGATAAAATGATAGTGTGATATATGCATAAGGTAAATATACAAAATTCATTAGGCTTCCCATATTCAAGCATAAAAACCGAAACTGGGAAAATAAAGTATGGGTTTTGGTTAATATTAATGTATCAGTATTGGTTCATTGAGTATAGCATGTATACTATTAATGCAAAATATTAATAGTAAGAAAACTGGATGAGGAAAATACAAAAACTCTCTGTACTATCTGCACAAATTTGATATAAATCTATAACTGTTCTAGAAAATAAGGCTTATTTAAAAAGCATATGTGTGAAACAATCAGGGAAATTGTTTTAAAAAGAAATATGATAGAATTCCAGTTAAGTGGAAAAGAGTATCTTAAACTTAGGAGAGAAAAATGCCTGAGAAAGCAAATAAAAAAATGGAAAACAACAATGAGAGGAAATACATTATAAAGCCACTATAATTAAATCAATATGGGATATTGGTGTGGGGATAGATAAATAGATCAGTGGAGCAAAACAGAATCCAAAAATCCAGTTTATATGAGGTTTTAATATATGACAAAAATATATTTTAATTCAATGGGGAAAAAGAATGATTATTTAATAAATGGTACTGGCACAACTGGCTACCCATCTGGTAGAAAATAGTCTCCTATCTTATATTATGGGCTGGGATTTAGCTCAGTGGGTAGAGCGCTGCGCTGCAGTCTCTGAGGTCCCGAGTTCAATTCCCAGCACCACAAAAGGGGGAGAAGGGCCTGGCAATCCACTCCCAAGACAATCCCGAAACAGTCAGCCATTGAAAACCCCATGAGGGTCACTATGAGTTGGATACCGACTCGATGGCACCTAACAACAACAACAACATCTTATATTATGAATAAAAAACTAACTCCAGATGGAGCAAATGCTTAACTATAATAAATAAAGTATCAAAAGTTAGAAGAAAACCTAGCATACAACACTTGCAGTCTGTTTCTTAACCAGAAAGAAAAGATGACCATATTCAAGTTTATAAAAGTTAAAATAACTTATGCTACAAAAGCTATCAAAAACAAGACTAATAAGCAAATGCTAGATTTGTGGAAATACTTACAAAAGAGATAACAGATAACGGGTTAGTAATGGTTACTAGCATGCAAAGAATCCTTAGCTAGTGGTGACAGACAAGCAACTCAAAGGAAAAATGGGGAAAGGATGTGAAAATGGAGTTCATGAGAACAAATCTGCATAGCCATAGGCATGAAAATGCTCAAACTAATAATTAGAGAAATGCAAATTATAGTAAAATGATAACCATTCTACAGGCAATCAGATAAAAGAACAATTAGAAACAATGATACCAATTGCCAACAGAATGAGGAGGAAAAAATGCAGAATTTTTACAGCTGTTTTGGAAAGCAGATGATGAATATTTTTATATTAAAAATACACAGATATTTCAACCAGCAAATCACACTCCAGGGAATGTACCACATAAAAATAAAATCACCAATAAAATATTTATTGTAGCATTGCTCTTGTTGCAAAAAATAAGAAACAAAAAAAGTGAGTTCTTAACAAGGTAATAAATAATGTTACACCTATACTCTGCAGTATTAAATAGCCATTAAAAAGAATGAATTCCAATTATACCATCTGACTCAGAAAGATTTTCCTGGATGCATCTTTGAGCAATAAAAGTGAGAGATACAGAAGGGCACACAGTATGACCCCATTTTTAAAATCAAGTACCTCTACTGGTCAAAACCCATAAATGTATGTGTGCCCAGGTATATCTTTGTCTGTGTCCATCTGTGTGTATGTGAGAGAGACAGGAACAGAGAGAGAGAATGTGATTATGGAGGTAAGAACAGAAGGAAATAAACCAGCTTGCTAACACATTACTTGCAAAAGTGGGTAAAGAATGCAGGAGTTGAAAAGAAAGGAGAATATGTGATATGATTCCATTTATGTTAAGAAAATTAATCAAAGACCTGCTATAATGAGGATTAGGAATGTAACGTGACTGGCATAAGCTTCCATCCTCCACATGGTCCCCATTCTTAAATCACTTTGTAATCATTTGGCATTTTCCTGTCCATTGAACTATTAGTTTTGTATGATGTAAGTCTCTCAATCTTTTAGGTAGTTTGTGACAATACTACTGTTAATGGTTAATTGCTAATCTGTATTTTATGAAAATGAATTTTTGGACCATACTTTTCAACTTTGCACATAAATGCAAATATGTACCTATAAGTAAGGGCTAGAGTTTAGCTCAGTAGGTAAAGTGCTGTTCTGTGCTCTCTGAGGCTCTGGGTTCCATCCCCAGCACCACAAAAATGGAGCAAGGACTTGGCAGCCCATTCCTGAGAACAATCCCCAAATAATCAGCCATTGAAAACCCTCTGAATAGCAGAAAAGCACTGACATAGTGCCAGGCATGGAATAGTGTCAGAGAGTGTTGTACACAGGGTCTCTATAAATCAGACCTGACTTGTAAGATAATTTATAAACAAAATTAAGTAAATTGGGTATTAATTAGTACCTACCTCATAGGATCTGTAAAGATTAAAAGAGAATTCATGTAAAGTACTTAGCATACTCCCCAGCAGTTTGTAAATGCTCAATAAATGTGAGCCATTTTTAATTAAAAAAAATACAAAAGGCAGAAGAAATTATGAAGGTGAAAACACAAAGCCTTTGAAAATGATACTGTGTACACATGGTGCTGTTTCTTTTATTAATGAATCTGATCCCCCTTGGACTGCAAGGACTTATAGTAATCACATAGCTCATTAAACACACTTTCACTATAAAAATAAAATTATAATTAGATAAGTAAGGTACTTATACAATAAAAAGGAGATAGCAATCTTTTTTCCTTGAAGGCTAATTTAAGAACCTCAGGCCAGATGTGGTGACACATGCCTGTAATCACAGAAGCTTGGGAGGCAGAGGCAGGAGGATTTTAATTTTGAGGCCAGAGACAGTCTGGGTAACTTAGTGAGACCTTGTCTCAAAATTAAAAAAAAAAAAAAAACCAGGCTGGAGTGCAGCCCAGTGGTAGAGCACTTGGAAGGTATGTGTAGGGCCTTGGGTTCAACCCTTAAGTACCTCAAAAAAAAAAAAAAAAAAAAAAAAAAAGAACTTCAAGGACTGAGGATGCAGCTCAGTGATAGAGCACTTGCCTAGCATACATAAAGCCCAGGGTTCAATCCCCAACACCACGGGGGCAAGTAGAGATGGAACCTTCAACAATCATCCTCAGGCACTATGCTTCTGTCCCAACATTTCAAATGACAAATATATGGGCCCTGAACATGGACCCCAAGTTGGAGGAGACTCAAGAGGACAGATTCATATAGATTGTGGAGTGATGAAACAGCTCTTCTTGAGGCTAATCTAAGAGGGAAATGCATTCCCAAAGAAATGTTACCCCTAACTCTGTAAATTTCTTTGCTAGCTTAATGAAAACATATGAGTTTAGTTATAATCTACAAACTAAATCTGGCCCATCAGAACTATTCTTATTGTCCAATGAAACATTAAAATAGCTTCATAAATTTCACACACATGTCTTACTACTCACATGGAATTGACCTTTGCTTCAGGGCCTTGCACTTGGCCTGTCACAGTGCCTTTGCTGGTATTCTTCACCCAGCCAACCACTCCTATTTTCTTAGCTTCATCTTCTGTGTACTGGTTTCAGGAGAAAACAAGAGAAATTAAGTCCATTATCAAAAGTCTGAACTTGTAACATACTTTAACATTTTAGAAATGTTAACCTGAGAATCATTTTTTTTCCTAAAATATGGTCTGTGCCAACAATTGTGTAGCTTACCTACAGCAAAACCACTTTTTACAAGAATGTTCACTTAAATGGTATCTTTTGTTAAACTCTACTTTCAGTAAAGACAGGCATAGAATGAAAAAAATAAACTGATAGTGGGAATTATTTCAGAACCAGTTCATGTGACATGTTTTGGGAAACATAAAATTCAGTTGCATTTCCCTCACATCTGTTAACACTGAATCACACCATTAATATCGGTTTTAAAGGGTGATCAAGTCAAGATTCTCAATTATTGAGCAAAAAAAATTCCAAATCCAGTTATGAGCAACATAAAGTATTCACAGGTAGAAACAGAGACTAAAATATTTCAAAATTTCCAACAAAAATGGGAGGAAATAATTTTAATGGGAAAATTAAAGTATCAAGACATGTTGCTTTTGAGTTTTTGTTTTAAAAGATTCTGATGTTTTTGGTTGGTTCTGAAATTGTCCAAAAAAGTTGTAATTGTTTATGGGTAAATTTATCTCTCTGATTAGTCTTAATAGTTTTATTTTCAAATTCCTTTTCCCAGTTTCAAATTCAGTTATGCTACAGAAAAATGAAAAACAAGTAACATTTTGATTTTGAATTATTTTAACCACATCATACTAAAAATTCTTGTGGGTCCAGTTTACCAGAACTTTTCAAAAAAATGGTCTTCTATTTGGAGGCCAGGATGGTCAAGATCTCTATAAAACCCCAGATGAATGAAGCAACACAAACAAAAATGGTTACAGCTAAGATGGATATAGGAGTTGATCGGAGAATAAGATAATTAAAAATGAGACAATCTGAATAGTGGAAGACACAGCTATCTTAAAATACAGAGAGTTTACTGGTGGAAACATGTTGAAACTCTCAGGGGTTGGGAACGAAAGATCTGAAATAGTAACTCCCAGCTCAGATAGCAAGTAAAAATACAAGCTACAATCAAGGTTTAGAAAAGTAGTATTTTTAAACATAAACATTTTTAAAGAGACAATGAGTTTTAACTGCTAAACACGTGGGAACCACTTTCATATGCAACTGTATTAGTTTGTCCATCACTGTGACAAAAATACCTGACAGAGACAACTTAGGAAGGAAAAGTTTATTTTGGCTCATAGTTTCAGAGGTTTAATCATAGTGGCAAGGAAGGCAGGATGAAGTTCAGTACAGGTTGGCAGGAGCAAGTGACAGGGGCTCTTCACATCATGGCAGACAGGAGCAAGATTGCCATACCGGAACTAGGGGCCTAGGTAAAACCTCAAAGCCTGCTCTGAGTGACCTACTTCTGCCAACTAGGTCCTACCTCCTAAAGTTCTACAGCCTCTCAAAACAGCACCACCAGCAGAGGACCAAGTTTTCAAACATGAGCTGTGGGAGACACTTAATATTCAAGCCATAACAGTAATATTAGCATTTTTGGTTTTGCAGTATGAGATATGTATTCTTGCTGAGAAGGTTTCTCCATCCAGAACATGTGGGAGATCTTACATTTTGTATTCAATATACCTAATTAAAATTTAATTTGAATCACCATAACCGAATACTTTTTAAACTCATGGAAACCATTAACTAAAAACTAGGAATGCTATAATGTTTTAATAGACTTTAATAGATAGTTTTAATAAAAATCATAATGAGTAATTTCAAGAAAAATTCATGCTTCATTTGCTGTCAAGGACAGGAAATAGGCAGTAGATTTAGCTCTATGTAGAAAACTGCTCTATCTCTGTGATTAAAAATAACAATGAAAAAAGGCAAGGAAATAATATAGAGATTGTGTTGACTTACCATTCTGAAACAAACACCTGTATAAAAGAAAGATAAAAAGAAATGTCAGCATGTCTACGTATTTAAAAATGTCATATTTCCTAACTTAACTTTCATGTATTTATTAAAGGGTAAGTAAATGAACTGAATAAAACATTTAATATCTGAATATATTCAAAGGTTGTTTAAAAATTATTTCCTTTTAAAATGAGAAAATAAGAGGAAGATTTTTTTAAAAAAACATGGTAATATTCTGAGACCAAAGTATTATAAAGTGCTGGACCACATATTTATTCTATTTTAAAATGCTAAATAAAGCAAAATGTTATTAAAAGGATAGATGAGGATAGTTGGCATAAAATTTTCCTATCCTACGTTTTCAGAATTCTCTCTTTAAACAAAAGACTAAATCTAAGTTTAAATGTAATAGACATTTCTATTTCATTTCATTTCTAGTTACAACTAGGACCAATGATGCAAATACCATGAGATGATATGCCTGACCATAACTTGGCTTCTGAAGCCTCAGTACTAATAGAAATTAACTAAAATAGAAAGAAACCTTGGAATCTTTATGGTATGTATTGCATTATGTTCATACTTTGATTCATATAGGTTGGATAGTATTGTTAGTCTTGGCTATGTTTTCTCTTTATAGACTATAGTTAGACCATGCCACTCCATATTGATCAACTACCAAAGTATCTCATCCTTCAGTCACCCAGCCTACAAAACTGTGAGGGATCCATGTCAGAGGGAAGTCAAGAATTCTGAGTTTAGGGATGCAGCTTAGTTGTAGGGTACTTGCCCAGCATGCATGAGGCCCTAGGTTCAATCCCCAACATACACACACACACACACACACACACACACACACACACACACACACACACGAGTGTGCTATGGGAGTGTCCTGGGTTATCTGGAACCAAACACTGATACATAGAGAAGTAGGCCATAAAATGGGGGTGAAACGAGAGGCAAGCTGGTTCCATATTACCAAGGATGTACATTTAAGATTTGAGACACAGTAGGAGAAACAGAAAGCCTTCTTAACATCTCTCTTGGTAGTTGCAGGTCTCAGGTCATCCTGCAAATTGCAACTGGAAGACCCCTGATCCAAAAGGATGTACAGAACAGGCTTCTCTGGAACAGATATGCCCCACAATTGAACTCCTACCAGAGAATTGGCTAAAATGGGCCTAAGAAACCTCAGGAATGTGGTAGGTATAGAAATATAGAGCTTGTTTGTACCTATTACAACTTAGTTTTTATTCCCAACTAGGACACAAGAAAGAAAGAAAGAAGGAAAGAAAGAAAGAAAGAAAGAAAGGAGGGGAAAGAAAGAAGAAAAGAAAAGAAAAACGAAAGGCAGGAAAGAAGGAAGAAAGGGTAAAGAAAAGGAAGAAGGAAAAGCTTAAAGAAAAGCTTAGAGGACAGGCCAGGCATGGTGGCACATGCCTACAATCCCAGCACCTGGGAAGTGGAGGGATGAGGATCACAAGTTCAAGCCTAGCTTTGGCTACATAGCAAGACCTTATCTTCAAAAAACAAATAAAACAAAAACACAAATAAAAACTTAGAGAAGAGGTCATAGCAACTAAAATTACTTTGGGATAAATAACTAACTATGGTAGACCCACATTATGGAATACTATTCAGCAATCAAAAGGAATGAACTATTGATATAAGCAACAACTACATGAATTATATGTCTGAATTAAATGCATTAAGAATCCAGACTCATAAACAAAGAATAATCCCACATGCTGTAAAAGGGAAAACTATGGAGACTGAAAATAGACTGAGGGTTGGCAAGGCCTGAGTGTGGAGGGAAGAGAGTGCTACAAGGACACACAAGGGAATTTTCTAAAGTGATAGGACTGTTCTATCTCAATTGTGGTGGTGCTTACATGACTCTATGCACTGTCAAAACTCATTGAATTATACACTAAACAGGGACTGTTACTGAATGTAAATTATACCATGGTTGAAAAAAATTAGAAAAAAAATAATTGGGAAGTCACAGGGGGTAGATTGAACAAATTTCCACAGAGGCCAAAGGATACTGTACATACAGCAGTTGCACTTGGTTAAAAGGATATGAAAGACTTGTAGCTTGGATTTTTTAATAATTTTGTAAGCAGATCTATAATAATGTTTCCTTACAATAGTACATTGTAGTGCCACATAAATATGACAAAAAAGAGCAATAAAGCAATAAAAGCAAGACAGTATCATAAATGGAATTTTTATAGGGCTATAAAAATATTTTACAGTACTCAGGGGTTGAACCTAAGGCTTTGCACATGCGAAGCAAGTGCTCTACCTCTGAGCTGCACCCCCAAAATTATTTAAATTTTGAGGTAAAGTCTTGCTAAGCTGCACAGGCTGCCTCTGGCCTCGAAATTCCCATCCTCCTGGCTCAACCTTTTGAAGCTCTAGGATTACAGGCATGTACCATCATGCCTAGCTATAAAAATATTTTAAAAGACATATGTAAAGTGTAGAGTAATGTTGAGTGGGAAGTGATCTGAAGGAGAATCAGAAAGGCAACCTGTTGCATAGATGAAGAAAAAGACATGAGCTAGTAGAATTGGCAGACAATTCATGAAACTTCAGGTAAAACAAACCATGTGGAAAAGAGAAACAAAAGAGAGAAAGCAAGCAGAACTGTGCAGGCAAAAGTGTGCAGTCTTTTGAACATACAGGTGAGTAGCGGCACCAGAGAGCCTTTTGGAAAATCAAACTCTCAGACCCCACCTTAGACTTGCAGAATTAGAAACTCTGTGAGTAGAGTCCAGGAATCTGTTAGCATGTTTTCCAGGTGATTCCTAGGAGCACGAAAGTTCAAAACCAATGGCTGGCCCTATCTTAAAGGAAGATCTTGGAAAGGTTTGGAGAGGGATTATACTTCAGGTCAATAATGCATCAGAGGCTGGGGATATCATTTAATGGTGGAGCACTTGCCCAGCATACACAAGGCTTTGGGTTCCATCCCATGCCTGGGGGTAAAAATGCATCACAAAGAGGAAAGCCCAAATCTTATCAGATACTGTGTATTTGATGCACTTGCCCACTGATGATGTTGAGGTTGATGTTGATGATAAATCATGTACTTGCATATGAAGGGGGCCTCATCTGTTTCACTAGTTAGTAGCACGGCATGAAAGAAACTATGGATGACAGAAAGGTAACCCTCACTCCCTGCCTGTACCTAATTGGATCTGGCACTGGAGCTGGCACTGGATCTGGCACTGGAAACTGGTGCGCCACCCTTACTACTTACTGCCAGAAACACTACAGCTGCCAAGAGAGGAACGCTGACGCTCATCCCACTCACTGAGGAGCACCTTTCAACAGGAACATGAAAGGAACATCCTTTCAACATTCATGAATCTCAAGCAGCCATTCCACCATTTATTTACTGAGGACAAAAAAGGCCTTTAGCAGAAGGTGACTGTGTTTGAGGAATTTTTGTTTTTGTTTTTTTGAGACAGGGTCTCTCTATGTAGCCCAGGTTAGCCTTGAACTTGTGATCATTCTGCCTTAGAAAGGAATTTTTAAAAGAGGTATCAACCACCGAAGAGATATTCCCCTGATTATGTGTTGCAGGGTTAAGGAAATTACCTATGCCAATCTATTGATGGAAATTTTTTCATAGACTCATTTTATTCATAACTGAATAATCAGGCAACTGAGATATATTTAATAATCGTACAATTAATACTGACTGTTCACTTAACAAAAATTTATTAACTATCTAAATGCAAAGAATGGAATTAGTATATAAGACACAGTCCCTGCATCTAGGAGCTTAGAGTCCAGTAGAATAAGTAGAAAAGTAAATATGCAAATAGAATATAAAACAAAAGCCAGGCATGATGGTACATGTCTCTAATCTCAGCACTAGGGAGGCTAAGGCAGGAGGACTGTGAGTTTGAGGCCAGCCTAGGCTACACAGTGAAACTCTGTCTCAAAATAAAGAAAGAAAAAATAAGGAAAAAAACAGAAAGAAAGAGGAAAAGAAAAAGTAAACATACTGGGCAAAAGCCAGCCATCGTGGCACATGGCTATAATCCTACACTTGGAAGGCTGAGGCAAGAAGATGTCAAATTCAAGGATAGAGGCAGCCTGCAAAACTTGGCAGGAAGATGTCAAATTCAAGGATAGAGGCAGTGTGCAAAACTTAGCAAGACTCTGTCTCAAACAAACAAACAAAAAAATACACATACACACAAGCGCGTGCGTGAGCACATATATCAAGCCTACAGCACCTGGAGTTCCCAGGAGGTCTCCCATCCAAGTACTAACCAGCCCCAACCTTGCTTAGCTTCTGAGATCTGACGGGATCCCACGCCACAGTGGTACGACTGCAGGCACAAAACAATTAGAAGCTATGAAATGCATAAATCTAGATGCAAATAAGAAATTATAGGACACATGACCCAGTCTTGGGGACTTTCAGACATGCTTATTGAAAAGTAGGTTTTAATAGGCTCAAAAAGAGAAATATCTTATGTTGTCACTCATATGTGGGAGCTGAATCTTACTTAAAGGAAGAAAAAAACTATACATATGTAGATATATAAAAATGAACAATTAAACATAGCTAAGAAGAGAAAATATAAGCAGAGTAGAAAGATGGAGGGAGGGGACTAACAAAGGGAAGGGAAAGCTGTGGAAGACAGGAAAGGGAGGGGACACAATGTAAAGGGATAAAGGGGGAGAGGATAATCGCACTGTAAATGATACAACTTCATGAGTTTGTGGGAAAAAATATATGCATAGGAGTTTTATTTCATATTAGTCAAAAGGTTCCACAAACTTTGTAAATTGATGAAAGTGTAAGTTGATGAAAGTGATGTACCAGTTGCACAATGGAAATAGCAAATGCTGTATTACTCTGTGTCCCACAAACATTTATCAATAAGAGGGGAAAAAGAAGAAAAATATGTTTTAGAATTGAGACTTCAATCATGAGCAAAAATTAGTATTGTGAGAATAAAATGACATTACAGATGGAAGAGCTATGCAAAGGCCCAAAATTAGGATTATGGTACATTTAGATACCACACACAGTTAAACACCCATACTATGCATTGCCTCATTTTTTTAGGTTATATCTAAGCCCCAAATTTTAGGCTAAGTTCATACTGCCTGACAAACTGGATAATACAATTGTAACTCATTACTTTAGCCAGTGATAGATGGGGGTTGGGAGAAAAGATCAAGATAAATTATATGTGAAAGATTCCATATGTACTTAATAGAAATTTAGGTCATCTCGGTTATAGAGCTAATGTTTTCAGGTTGCAACCATGTTGATCATAGTCTTTCTGTAGTATGTCCCTTGTGTCACTACTGGAGAAAGAATACTAAATATAATAATTATGTTTTAAAATTTATTTAATATATGATTGCCTGTGGCAGATACTGCTAGTTGCATATAAAAAATCCATTCTCCCTCTTTCTTTCTAACAGAATTCTGATTTTACCTGGTAGCAGCAATGTGACCTTCTGTGTTTCCCAGCCTTCTTATCATAGGTGTGGCCAATAGGAGGTAAACTAAGTCTCTGGTTGAGGCCTTCAGGAATGGCCTTCTACCAGGAATGACTCAGCCAGGGTATTGCACTTCCACCCTCTCTTCCTGACAGAAGTGTGAATATAATGATTCGAGTTACTGCAGCCACCTTAAAACCATGAGGGAAGGGCCAAGGACATCAGAAGCTTTAGCACTGGCTTCTTGAAGCTTTAAAGTGTCAGGGGGTGGAGGAAAAAGTGGGAAAATCAGATGCAGAATGAGGAATTAAAGGCAAATGTGGGAGGCACTCTTTTGAGGGTTGATGGAAATATTCTGGAATTAGATAATGGTAATAGTTAAAAGCCGTTGTAAAAACTACTCTATATTTAGCATAATGTCAATTATATCTTAATATTTTTTAAGTCACACACACACACACACACACACACACACACACACACGCACA
Organism: Pedetes capensis; assembly: GCA_007922755.1. NCBI lineage: Eukaryota > Metazoa > Chordata > Mammalia > Rodentia > Pedetidae > Pedetes > Pedetes capensis. The sequence goes on along the minus strand of VMDO01017451.1, from coordinate 18,080 downwards.
CACACATGGAAAGCAGAAAACAGGACTGTGATGTAGTCCTTTCTACCTCTATCTGCAGAACAAAGGTACTCATTCTCCAATTTAGTTCTGCAGGCAGAACTGAACAGTTGAGCTCTCCCTAGATTTTGCAACTTATTTCTGGAGGAGAAAGCTTCTTATTCCCTAATGATAGTTCCTTCCATCAGGAGTAGTATTCATTAAGTGTGATATCCCTGGCCACTCTCTACCCTGCCCCTTATTCCTCCCATGGACACCCAGTGACTCATCTAATGGGTTAACTTAAAAGGAGAAGCATGAACAGCCCAGGTGCTTCCTTTTCTTCCTTCTGCTGAGAGCAAGGTACCCTCAGAAATACACCTTTGCTCTGCCCCAGTGCAGCCTGCCTGAGCCTGGGCAGATAATACTTTATTTGAAGTATGCTGTTGTTGTTAGGTGCCGTCGAGTCAGTATCCAACTCATAGCAACCCTATGTACAACGGGAAACACTATTGTCAGTGCTTCTCTGCTGTGCATCGGGTTTTCAATGGCAGATTGATTTTTGGGAGGGGGTTGCCAGGTCCTTCTCCCAAGCCTACAGCTTCTGGTGTTCCCAGGCGGTCTCCCATCCAGGTACTAACCAGGCCTGATCCTGCTTAGCTTCCGAGATCTGATGGGATTGAATGCCACAGGGCTATGGCTGCAGGCTTATTTGCAGTATAGATCGTGGTAAAGCCTGTAGATGTATGCCAAAACTCTGATCTACTCTGTCTTCTGTGTCAATAGCTCACAAATGAGGCACAGTATTATTGAGCCTTTCAAACAATACCCTTTATTTTAAACCCTTAGAAAGAACATGCATCAAGGGGTCTCAAGACCTCCAGCTGTTAACTTTGAGAAGCAGCGGGCCACTTGGAAATCAACTGTTCAAAGTTCTATAACTCACATGAACCCCAAATTCTTTCTGACAGTCCTAACCCCTAGTTTGATGCATACTGTGCAATGGAGAGACATCTAAATAGAAAGAAAAGGTAAATGTGGAGATAGGTTTTTGCAGTTTATCAGCATTGACTGGAACAGGGCATTCTCAGGTCAGGGCCTCTGTAGAGGAAGATGCTTCTATGGGCTTTCAAGCCCTAGCCCCTCCACCCTTGCACTATTTCCACCTCACTTGCTAAAGAGAAGGGAAGCTGATATGACACATTGCTCTGGAAACTGGGCCAGGCATCAGCCCCTTCACTCATGAAAGACTTGAGTGCAGTGTGCTGCTCAGTCAAGGCCCAGTCAGCTGCAACTGTTCCTCATTTTGTGGAAAGAGGGATCAGTGGGAAATCTGAGGTGAATATTTGTTGAGCAAATAAACTCTACAAAGGAACACTGATATTTAAGGAAACCACGTGATGAATTATAAATGTCAGCAACCTTTCATGTAAAATCAGATTTTCATATTGTAATGGACCCCTTCATCCTGGGATCTAACTACATATATCAGGTTTGAACACAGAAAGTGATATAGTCACTACTTTTTTCAAAGCAGCCCTTAACAGCTTTTTAGGAAGAAATTTAGTGTACATTAATTGCACAAAATAATGGGTTTCATTATGACTTTTTCACATATGTATATAATGTATTTTGATCATATTCACCTGCTCATTGCCCTCTCTCACCATGCATGCCCCCACCCACTGGTCCCTTCTCTTAATGATTTCTAACATTTTTAAACGTTAAAAAAGCTTTCCTTCTAAGCAATAAAATTCTGCCTGATTTATTCTTCCCTTATGGCCCAGGGTCTGTTTCCTGCAGCTGCATACCATGGCATTTTTCAAATACAGTGGTACGTCAACACTCAACTATAGTTCATTCTGGAAGGCTGGTGGAGAGCCAAACAGTTCAGATGCCGAGTACTTTTTCCCCATAAGAAATAATGCAAATGTATGTGTTGGTTTTCACACCACACTGAATGGCTAATTCAGATACATATATACTACTCACATGCTTAGCAATATGTTCTTTTTTAAATTCAATTGTTGTTCTTACTGTTCTCCTCTTTCCTTCATTTTTAGTGCTAGAAAGTTTCCTAGATGCCTGCACGGTACATGTATGTATATACGTAGAACAACCCCATGAGCTCATGAACACAGCACCAATTTCACTGTTTGAAAATGATGCACAATGTGATGCTTTCCCTTCTGTCCCACTTGGAAGCGTCAAGTGTTAAGTAAGCATGGTGTCTCACATAGGTATTAGCATGATGGTCGCATGATGAGCAAGCAGTTGAGCACCAAGCAGAATTCTCTCGAAAATACTGGTTAAGGACCAAAATGTTCAATGATGGAGCAGTCTGAGTGTCAACATATCACTAGTTGAAATAGCCATTATACTACTATTTCTTCTTAGAGCAAACCATCCCCAAGCACAACTTTTTTTTTTTTTTTTTTTGGGTATTGGGGGTTGAATCCAGGGCCTTGCGCTTGCATGCTCTGCAAGTGCTGGACCACTGAACTGCACTCCCAGCCCATTTTTTGACTTTTTGAGACAGGGTCTCACTAAGTTTCGCAGACTCCCTCGTGTGGTCTCGAACTTGCGATCCTCCTGCCTCCGCCTCCAAGCACTTCAATTTAATTCAAGATACTTTTGAAGTCCCCACCAGAGGCATAGCCCTGTAGGGTACATAAAAACAAACCATTAGCCTGATCTTCAAAATACTATTCTTATTTTCTAGTGAGAAACACAAATGTGTACACAAATAACTGTGGTAGAAAGTAGACTAGATAGAAGTAAAATCAAGAAGTAGAACTATGAATGAAATGCTATAGGAATAAAGAAGTGAGAGGGAAAGTTAACTATGTTTCTTGACTTTACTTAAATTTTCAATCTCTAGAATAGAGCTTTTCTATTAACTTCCCTCACAATGAAAAATATGTTGTAATAAGACCATTTAACAATTCATCCCAGTTTGTTTTTAAGCAATATTATTATTATCATTATTATTATTTTGAAACAGGGTCTTCCATATAGCCCAAGCTAGCCTCAAACTCATGGTCCTCCTGCCTCAGCCTCTCGAGTGCTAGGATTATAGGTGTGTACCACCCCACCCAGCATAAGCAATCTTTAAGAAAATTGTGATTTATTTCAGTACTCCAGTAAGCTACTTCTATTTTAAAACTGAGTTAATACTGTCAAAAACAAACAGTTGAATTTCTAAGGCACATGTAAACCAACAGATTGTATATCTAGGAGTGCCATTAGTATTCCCCTAAGAGCTGGCAAGGCATCAGAGGATCTGTAGACAAATTAATCAATTTCCCTTTCAACTTTTCAGATTTCATTATTCTAGATGCAACTAACCATCCATAGAAACATTATAAGCCAGACCACAGTTACAAATGTTCTAAAAACACAGACTCAGTCCCTGGTTCCACTAATCTTCATCCCAAAGCCCCAAGTGCAACAGAAGTTGGTTTTTGTTCTTATCAGTTGTCATCGAGTTGGATCCAACTCATAGCGACTCTATGTACAACAGAATGAAACACTACCTGACACTGTGCCATACACATGACCTTTTCATGTTTGAGGCATTGTTGAAGCCACTATGTTTCTTTTCATTTTGAGTTATGCCACATTGGCAAAAGGAGGTCCCAGAGCCTTTACTCCATTCTCGTCATTAAGGCCGACTCTACTTTGAAGAATCAACTCTTCCCCAGTCGTTTCTTGAATGCCTTCCAGCCTGGGGGGCTCATTTTCTGGCACTATACTTGGCAGTGCTTCTCTGCTATTCATACGGTTTTCAACGGCTATTTGTTTCAGGAGTGGGTTGCCCGGTCCTTTTCCCTAGTCTGTCTTAGTCGGGAAGCTCTGTTGAAACCTGTCCACCATGAATGGCCCTGCTCATATCTGAAACACAGGTGGCATAGCTTTCAGCACCACAGCAACATGCAAGCCTCCACGGTATAAGCTGACAGAAGTCAGCAGGGGGAGAAAAACAGAGCTTTTTGAGAATGTGGAGATTTTAGAAAGTAGAGGATGGAAAGTGGAAGTGGTGGGGCATAGTAACTTTACAGTGGAGACACCAAACACTATCCAAGCCAGGTGATCAAGGTCAACGTAAACAGTGATAAGCCATATTAATAGTACGTACTACTGATATGGTGTGATGAAAGTAGCACTTTACCCCTGTGGTTTTTGTCCCCCAAGTCCATAATTCAGTTTTACCATACCAAAAATATCAGACAAATCCCTATTAGGGAGCAGTCTACAAAGTACTTGATTTCAAAGTACTCCTCAAAACTGCCAAGGTCAGCTGGGCACTGTTGTGCACCCCTGTAATCCCAGCTGCTCAGGAGGTTGAGGCAGGAGGATTGCAAGTTTGAGGCCAGAGGAAGCTTGCTCAATTTAGTAAGATCCTGTCTCAAAATAATAAATAAAAACAGGGAAGGGGGTGCAGATCAGTGATAGAGTACTTGCCTAGCATGTGCCTCCCCAGTACTGAGAAACAAAAACAAAAAAATCCAAAAACCTGTCAAGGTCATCAAAAACAAAACAAGTCTGAAAAATTATCACATACAGCTTAGAGGAGCCTAAGAAGGTAAGACGACTAAATGAACAGGTACCCTGGATAGGATCCTGGACCAGAAAAAGGACATTCGATAAAAACAAGGAAATTTGAATAAAGTATGGACTTTCAATAAAAATGTGGCAGATGGCCATGCTGATGCACACCTATAATACCAGAATTCAGAAGGCTGTGGCAGGAGGATCCTGAGTTAGAAGCCAGCCAGGGCTACATAGAAAGTTTGAGGCCAGCCTGGGCTGCATACTGATACCCTGTCTCAAAAAAAAAAAAAAAAAAAAAAAAGCCAAACAAGCAAATAATAGTAGGAGTGTCAATATTGCCTTATACCAGTTGTGTGCTCTCTATACTACCTCAATTTTTCTGTAATTTCAAAAATATCCTAAAACAAAAAAATGTATTTTTTAAAAAGTATAGGAAGAGAAAAACCAATGGAAAGTAGCAGCAGTCTAAGGCTCTATATGTGGACTTTGCAGAGAGGCCTGAGAAGCTAACCCACTATTTGTAATATTTTCCTATAAATGTATTTTCCTGAATTACAAACAAATTTATAAACTAATTCTTGGAATTCAATACATTTGCAAATTAGTGCTAGGATTTGAGAGCAAGGCAGGGAACAGTGTATTTGATACCTAGAACATTTTGAGTGCTGTTGTCATGAAGTGTTTTGTTTATTTGTGCTTGGTTTGTTTGTTTGCTTTGAGACAGGGTCTTGCTGTGTAGCCCAGGCTGTCCTAGAACTCACTACGTAGACCAGGCTGGCCCCCAACTTGCATCAATCTTCTTGCCTCAGCTTCCCAAGTGATGGGGCTACAGGTGTGAGCCACCACACCTGGCACCAAGGATGTTTTAAATTCAAACATTCTAAGTAGAAATATAACAACACACACTGGTTTGGGATGGAAAGTATTTTCTGTCTTAAACTCCAGTAAGCCAGTTTAACTTACTGAAAAATTTTCCATGCACAAAAATTAAGTCATTCTCCACTTTTTTCCATGTTCATCTTTATGTTATTTAAACCATTTCATTAGGAATGTTTTCCACTTAGTTTATTGATGATTTTATTTATAAATCCATATTTTGTCCATATTAACTATTCCCAATTATAACTTTTTCCATTGTGAATTCACTTTCAAAGCCATTATTTCTAATAAGGCAGTTTTCACAATGGTTTTATTATTCTATACTTTTTTTTGTGTGGTACTGGGGGGCTGAATCTAGAGTCTCTGCATACTTTGCAAGCATCACTGAACTGCACCACCAGCCCCTTTTATATTTTTTATCTTGAGATAGGGTCTCACTAAATTATACAGGCTGCCTTTGCGATTTTCCAGTCTCCGCCTCCTGAGTCCTTGGGTTACAGGTATGCACCCCTATACACAGCTATTATTCTGTACTTTTAAATTAAACTTAATTTTACAACGCTCCCTTTGATTGCTGTCCATTTTATACCGTTAAAGTAAAACTTTTTAGTTTTGCTGATTTATGGTCAGTTGGACTGGGGTTTAGCTTAGTGGGTAGAGTGCTTGCTCTGTGTGGTCTGAGGCCCTGGGCTCAATCCCCACCACAGCAAAAACAGAAGGACCTGGCAACCCACTCTCGAAACAATCCTGAAACAATCAGCCATGGAAAACCCTATGAATAGTAGAGAAGCACTGATATAATGCCGAGCATGGCACAGTGTCCAGGAATGTTTCCTTCTGTTGTACATAGGGTGGCTATGAATCGGATGTGACTCGACAGCACCTAAGAACAAGAGTTACCATAATATTTAATATTTTCACCAATTGTGTTCTAATAGTTGCAATAATAACAGTCGGGAAGAGAAAAATTAATACTCAGAGCCTTATTGCCAAAGGAAATTAAGAAGAGTCACTCCACTTACGTGTATATGTGTACATATGCACACAAATATATAGCAGAAAAATATATTAGGGTGGGCAATAAGAAACGCTCATGTATAATGGCATAAAATTCTATGGAAAAAGTGGAACGGAAATCAAATTTAAAGAGGAAAAGGAATGATGCAAAAATCCCTAATATCAAAATGCTTTATTTTAAATGAATGATGGACATTAAATCAGTATATTATTTCTATTCCATTGGATAAATTTCAGAGTGATTTAACTTTTAACTTGCAAATATCAGTTATTTACAGTGGTCAGAGATTATATCCTTTCAACTATATTTAACTTACAATGAAACAACAATTAGAAAACTTTTAAAAGCTACGGCAGGGGGTGGGGGCGGATACTATAACCTCTGACAAAGTGAACTCTCAAATATCATTTAGGCGTCCTTCCTAAAATTCAGGTCAGGCCCAAGCAGTTTCCCCGCTAAGTAAGGGGGTCACTAGTTCAAAGACCCCCTCCTTTTTTTCCTACCACCTTCAACCCTTCCATCTCGGCAGCTAAGGCCACACCCCTAGGCCGCCCCTTTCCAATTTCCTGCAATTCCTTCCCCATCACTTTGGCTCGCGCTCCTCCTCTGCCGCCACAGCCAGCGCTCCGGCGCATGCGCTCTTCGCGTCCTCCCCACCCGCGGCTGCTGTGTCATGGCTGAGCGGAAGTTCCGGCCCCAGCTGGCAAGGGCATCCTTAAGATGCAAGGCGCTTCCTACACCTTTCTCCTCTACCTCCCATGATACCTTCTTGATGTCCCACTGTAATGGGGTGGGGGGGTGTGCCTACCCTGCACTCTCCCGAAGACTTCGTAGTCCACGGACTTGAGTGGCTCTGCGATAGACATGGCGGCGGCAAGCCCTCTGCCTAGGAGCCTCAGCGGGGTTTTCGGCGCGGCGGCTGCAGTTGCCGCAAGAGGGAGAAGGCACATGGGACCGCTCGGCGCACCCCGCGCCAGTCTCCGGTCGGGGACGCGAGTGCGCTGGGGTCACGCGTCAAAGGGCCGCAAATGGGACGCCGGGGCGCGGGAGCCAGGACAGCCGGGGACGCCGGGAGGGAAGAGCCGCCGCCCCGGGCGTCGGAGGCCTCCTTCCCGACCCCTCCCGTGTAGTGGAGCCATTCTGGCTCCCCAGCAAGGATGTGCTCCATTTGCTCTCCCGCGGGTTTAATTCACTGTAGCACTCCATTCTGAACGTTTGTAAATAAAAGCTGGGCGCTGCGCCCAAAACTGGGCTGCTTCCTTCTCCCCCAGCTATGTTAGAAAGTATAATTGACACCAAAAAATGCTGGATATATTTGTGGTGTACAAGGTGATGTTTTGATATAGATATACATTATGAAGTGATTAAGCCAAATTTGTTAACATGTTATTCACTTCACATGTATTTTTATGGAAAGGACGTTTCAGATCTCCTTTAGCAGTTTTCAAATATACATCATTCTTAACTACATAGTTACCATGCTGTACAATGGATCTCTACTATTCACACTAACAAATTTTGTACCCTTTGACAAGTATCTCCCCATTTCCAATGCTCTTCACCCCCTTCCCTTCAAGATTTTCTTTAGAAAAAAAGGGCCAGCTAGCTTGGTGGCTGAGAGTATTTGGTTAGGGAATTCCGAAATATTCAGGCAACTGCCAAATCTGTTAATTTTAATCCAACTCACAAATTGTCTGCAACCTTCTCAGTTCTGCTGCTGAGTTAGAAAGTCTTTGGGCTTGAATCCCTGTTCCAAATAGTCCGTCATATTTTCCGAGTCAAGAAACTTTTTAAAAATCTGAAGTCTTTTATGATAAAGGAATAAAAAGAAAAGAGAGAAAAAAGATCGTAGTCATCTTGTCTACTGTTCAATTGATTGTTGATTATTCAGCAACATCTCAGCTTCCTAGAGTAGTTAAGGCAATTTATATTTAGAGAATTTTATTTCCTGATGAGCTGTTATAAAGTCTTAATTTATGTCAACCCATCACTCCAAAGGGTCTGGACACAGGTTTTGATAATCTGCTGCCATCTAGAATTCAAAATCCTTTTACGGGTGAGAATTTGCATTCCTCAATTTATTTGTTGGCCTCAAAATTTTTACATAATTCTTTGCATGTGGCCGCATAGTTAAAATAATCTACCGCACCCTGATTCAGTATTATGTGCCAATGCTATCAGGGAAAGCCCAAAATCATCTAAACCTTCAATAGAATATGGTTATTTTTTAAAGTAAAATATATTCTGAGTCAGGCTTCATAGAGAATGACTCTAAAAGCAGCCACTCAGGAGGGTGAGGCAAGGGAATCACAGGTTTGAGGCCAGAGGCAGCCTGCACAGTTTAGTAAAACCATGTCTTAAGATAAAAGTGAAGAAGCCAGGCGCGGTGCACTCCTGTAATCTCAGGGGCGGGGTGGTGGTGGTGGTGGTGGTGATGCAGAGGCAGGAGGATCACAAGTTCGAGACAGTGGCAGTCTGTCTAATTTAGTGAGACTCTGTCTCAAAAATTAAAAAAAAAAAAAAGGGCTGGGGCATGGTGCAGCTCAGCGGTACAGCACTTGCAGAGCATGCAAGCGCAAGGACCTGGGTTTAACCCCCAGTACCACAAAAATAAATAAATAAATAAAATAAAAGTGAAAAAAGGGCTGGGAGTGGGGCTCTGGTAGAATGCTTGCTTAGCATGTGCAAGGCCCTGAGTTCAATACAAAATACTTTATATGTAAAATAGTATATGTGTGTATTTATATATAGTTATATATTTGTTGTAGAAGTGTTAGTCCGGATAATTTTGATAATGAAGGTGTTGGTTTATTGTAATGATCTCACAACTCATCTCTTCCTCTCATCACCCAGTTCATTGCATGTAAACTATGGAATCAACATAGATTTTAAGTCATTCTTCTCAATTATCTTGAATCTCTCCATTGCATTCAGAATCTGTATTCGGCCTCTTTTTCTTTTCTTCTCCTTTTTTTTCCTTTTTTCTTCTTTTATCATTTCCTTACACAAATCCTGCAAGTTGACCTATAGTCAAGACACTTTCAGTTATTCTGCAGTCTGAACAGAGAGGATAAAAAAAAATCATTGCTCTTGGATACACCTAGTGTGGAATACCTCTAGTTACTCTAAAATTTGCAAGTGCTTACCAGATTCATCTTAGTTATTTAATGTATCTTGCCCACTAGTTCTGTATCTTCAGTCACTAAGTGGGAAGGCTGACATTTTCTTTAATTGATCCTTGATTTTTCTCCACAGTTACCCAAGAGCATCCTTGCCAATTATTTTGTAGCTTTAACTTTAGAAGTGCTATAGTAACAATTGACATTTGCTTAGCTAAAAAAATGTGCAGTGTCTGCCAACAGCAGCAGAACATTAGCAAATAGAAAATTTTTATGTACAATTTCAGCATGAGTTGCCAATAATGTGATTCTAAGACTTTAGAAAATTTAAGCAGATCTATCTAATATTGAAATGAATTTTAAATAACAGAAACATCTAGAAAAAATTTGAAAAGAGAAGGATGAATAATCATCCATAATCCAAACACAACTATTATCATTTTAGTGTCTCTTTTTCTCCCCACTCTGTATTTATGGCATGAATTTAACAAGAATATGAATATAAAACATGTTAATTAGTTATAATATGAATTCAATTTTTGTTTTTTCCATGTTGTACTCTTTCCAGTGCATATCATAATAATTTCATGATATTATGTAGATACAACCATAAATTTACCTACTAAATCCTTATTATTACATAGACTGCTTCTCATTTTTCACTACCATAAAACACATTGTGAAGGAAATATTTATGCATGCGGCTTCTTCCCACTCCCACTGAAGGGCACTGCCTAGAGAAGCAGTTTGCCCCAGGGCCTATCTAGGCTCCCTTGGAGGACTGAGGCTTGTTCCCCAGGCAGTCACCTTTGCCCTACATCCTGGAACTCAGGGTCCTCGAGCTCCCCAAGATGGCTCTGGTATCTATTCCCTTGCCTCCGCCCCCTTGACACCATTTGGCTATTTCCAAACCCTTGAACGGCTCCTGACTGGCTACTTCTACAAAACCAAATTTGAATATCCCCTCTGATTGGCTGAAACCCCTATGAGGTGACTACCTCTGATTGGTTCCTGGCAAGCCCCGGAAGAGTATATAAGGGTGGTGCGGAGCAGTCTGGGTCCATTCCATCCACCCGGACAGACAAAGAAGAAATAAAGAGCTGTTGGAGCAGAGCACTTAGAGTCTTCACTGGGAAGAAAAGAAGCAAGGAGCCACGCTGGGCAGAAGCCTCTGAGCCTGCCTTTTTCAAGGCTTCTCAGAGCAGCCGTGGGCATAAGCTTCCTTTCCAGGCAGCGTGGCTCCTGGGTGCCCAGCTCCCCCTCACCAGAAGATGGGTCTTTGGCTGCTGGTTCCTGCTCACGGCTGGAGAGGGTCCAGCGACAGGGTGACGCCCCCACATCCCACCTTTTTTCTTTTTTTTTTTTTTTGACAGGATTGCTCTATGTAGCCCAGACTGGCATTGAACTCTATGTCCTCCTGCCTCAACCTCCCAACTGCTGAGATTATAAGCATATGCTATTATGCCTAGTCACATGTAGTGTTCCTGATACATATTGCTGTACCAATTTAAATATTGTTGTTGTTATTCTTAGGTGTTGTCAAGTTGTGTCCAACTCATAGTAACCCCTTGTACAATAGAACAAAGCACTCCCTGACACTGTGCCAGGCACATGATTTTTTTTATGTTTGAGACCATTGTTGCACACACTGTCAATCCATCTAGTGGAGAGTTTTCCTTTTCTTCGCTGACCTGCCACTTTCTCAAACATGATGTCCTTCTCCAGGGACTGATCCCTCCTGACTACATGTCCAAAATACATAAGATGCAGTCTAGCCATCCTTGCTTCCAAGGAGCATTCAGTATTTCTACTAGGACAGATCTGTTGGTTCTTTTGGCAATTCATGGTATATTCAATATTTATCTCCAGTACCATGATTCAAAAGCACCATTTCTTCTCCTGTCACCCTTATTCAATGTCCAGCTTTCACAGCCATATGATGTGACTGAAAATACCATGGCACAAATCAGGTGCACCTTTGCCTTGAATGTAATATCTTTACTTTTTAACACTTTAAAAAGGTATTTTGCAACAGCTTTTCCCAATGCAAAGTGTCCAGGTTAGGTCCCTAGCACCACAAAAATGGGAGAAGGAGATGGCAATCCACACCCCAAGCAATCCCAAAACAGCCATTGAAAACCCTGTGAGGGTCGCTCTGAGTAGGAGACAACTCCATGGCACCTAGCCACAAACAGCTTCTGTGGGTGTTAACTGCTGAACCAACCTCAATCTTTTCTCCATTTATCATGAACTTGCTTACTTTTCTCCATTTACCATGAACTTGCTTACTGACCTAATTGTAAGGATTTTTGTTTTGCTGATGTTGAGACACAATCCATACTGAAGACTGTGTTCTTTGATCATCAGTAAATATTTCAAATCTTCTTCACTTTGAGCAAGCAGAGTTGTGTTATCTGCATAACACAGGGTGTTAGTAAGTCTTTCTCCAATCATGATGCCACGTTCTTCTTTGTAAAGTCCAGCTTCTCAGATTATTTGCTTGGCATAGAGAAGGTACAATAAAAGGATACATCCCTGACCCACACCTTTCTTAACTTTAAACCAAGCAGTGTTTCCTTGTTCTGTTGGAAAGACTGCCTCTTGGTCCATGTACAGATTCCAAGTACAATTAGGTGCTCTGGTGTTCTCATTCTTTGCAGGGTTATCCTTAATTTATTATGATCCACACAATCAAATGCTTTTGCACAGTCAATAAAACATAGATAGACATCTTTCTGATATTCTCTGCTTTTGGCTAATATCCATGTGATATCAGCAATGATGTCCTTGGTTCCATGCCCTCTTCGGAATCCAGCTTGATTTTCATGCAGTTACTGCTGCAGGGACTATTGAATGATCTTTAGCAAAATTTTACTTTCATGTAATATTAATGATATCATTCCACAATTTCCACTTTTGGTTGGATCCTCTTTCTTGGGAATAGGCACAAATATGGATCTCTTCCAGTGAGTTGGCCAGGTAGCTGTTTTCCAAATCTCTTGACATAAACACATTAGCACCTCCAGCCTTGCATCTCTGTTTTGAAACATCTCTATTGGCATTCCATTAACTCCTGGAGCCTTGTGTTTTGCCAATTCTTCAAGGCAACTTCTACTTCATCCTTTAATACCACTGGTTCCTGATCATATGCAACCTATTGAAATGGCTGGTCATTTGCCAATTCTTTTTGGTATAATGACTCTGTGTATTCCTTCCATCTTGTTTTGATGTGTCTTTCATCATTTAATACTTCCCCTGTAGAATCCTTCACCATTGCCACTCAAGGGTTGAATTTTTTTCTTCAATTCCTTAAGCTTGAGAAAAATAGAAAATATGCTCTATCTCCAGCTCTTTGCACATGTCACTATAATATTTGATTTTGTCTTCTTGATTTGCTCTTTGAAATTTTATGTTTAGTTCTTTAATTTCATCATGTCTTCCTTTTACTTTAGTGGCTTGATGTTCAAGGGCAAGTTTCAGGTATCTTTTGACATGTAATTTAGTCTTTTCTTCCTGCCTTTTAAATAACCTTTTGCTTTCCTCATGAATGATGTCTTTGATGTCATGCCACAAGTTGTCTGGGCTTCTATCATTAGAGTCTGATGCATCAAATCTCTTCTTGAGTTGGTCTCTGAACTCAGATGGAATATACTCAAAGTCATACCTTGACTCTTGTACACTTGTTCTAATTTTATTCAGTTTCAGTTTGAACCTACATATGAACAGTTGATGGTCTGATCCACAATCAGCACCTGTTCTCATTCTGATATTTGATATTGAGGTTTTCCATCCTTTCTTTCTACAAATTGTGGCCAGTTTGGTTCCTGTATGTTCCATCTGGTGATTTCCACATATACAGCCGCCATTTATGTTGGTCAAAAAATGCATTTGCAATGAAAAGGTCATTTGTCTGACAAAATTCTATCACATGATCTCCAAGATCATTTCTGTTACCAAGGCTGTATTTTCCAACTATTGAGCCTTCTTTGTTTCCTACTACTAATACTATATATGATTATTTGACTCTTTATGCAAACAAATATATGCAAGCTCTTCAATGTAGGTGATTAAATAATATGAAAAAGTTTGGATTTTGTAAACTGAGCAACAGCTTTGGAATAACTTAAGCTCTGTGTTACTAATAATTGAAATTAATACTTAGTCCAGCCTGTTGTGGTGGCACAGTCCTATAATTCTAGCAGGTCAGGGACAGAGGCAAAAGTATCGCAAGTTTGAGGCCAGAGACAGTCTGGGCAATTTAGCAAGACTCTGTCTCAAGATAAAAAATAGAAATGGTGCTGGGCTGGTGACACATGCCTATAATCCCAGCAACTCAGGAGGCAGAGGCCGAGGCATGAATTTCACAAGTTCAAGATCAGAGGCAGTCTGCGTAAGTTAACGAAACCTGTCTCAAAAAGTAAAAAAAAAAAAAAAAAAAAAAAAAAAAAAAAAAAAAAAAAAAAAAAAAAAAAAAAAAAAAAAAAAAAAAAAAAAAAAAATAGGCATGCAGCTCAGTGGTCCAGCACTTGCAAAGCATGCAAGTGCAAGGCCCTGGGTTCAACCCATGGTAAAAAAAAAATAAAATAAAATAAAATAAAAAAGAAAAAGAAAAAAGGAAAACGAAAGAAAGAAAGAAAATAGAAATGGAGTGGAGGGTATACCTCAATCACAGAGCACTTGTAAAATATGCTCAAGGCTCTACATTCAGCCCCTCCAGTACAAACAAAACAGAACAAAATAAACAAAAAAACCTAGTCAAATTATTCCCTTCTTGCAATATTTAAAACAAACTATTTAGGGACTGGATGTGGTAGCACAGCCCTGTAATTCCAGCATTCAAGAGACTGAAGCCTGAAGGAGTAAGATCCCAAGTTCATGACCAATCTGGTCTACATAATGAGACTCTGCCTCAAAAAGTTTTTAAAAATCCAAAGAAACAATTTGTTTGTTATGTAGGGTTATGTTACAGTAATATACAGAAAAGAAAAATACTGAATATATAATATGAATGAAAAAGATGACCAGGCACTAGAACCTGTGAAATAAGAATGGACAATACAGTCTTTGTGTTCAAATGACAATTGAACTGTGGAGCTACCACCTGTAAATCTCTAGCACCACAAAAGTTCAGTTGAGAGTGATTCCAGACTGCTTTCTCAGAAATTTGATATTAGGCCAGGCGCGGTGGCACATGCCTGTAATCCCAGTGGCTCAGGAGGCAGAGGCAGGAGGATAGCAAGTTCGGGACCAGAGGCAGTCTGCCTAATTTAGTGAGACCCTGTCTCAAAAAAGTAAAAAAAATGGGCTGGGGTACAGCTCAGTGGTCCAGCACTTGCAAAGCATGCAAGTGCGAGGCCCTGGGTTCTATCCCCAGGACCGAAAAAAAAAAAAAAAAAAAGAAATTTGATATTAGGATATAATTGACATCAAGGACAACCAAAGTACTACATCCATTAACATATTTCTATCCCTGAAATCTTTTTGTCATCGTTAGTTAAAAGAGCAGGACTTTACAGGATACAAGTTGTCAATGTCTTCAAAGGAAGAGGGCTAGACAAGCTAATCAATGATTCCCTCAGAGAAAGAATACTTTATAGGTAAAGACATAGATAACTATTAGTAAACTGGATTCAAAATCATTAGATAGCAGACTGTCAGCTAGATTCCCAGAAGAGGCTTTCATCTTATTACAATTTATCAGAAAATTGCTTAAGCGTTTTATCAGGAAAGCATATTTCTTCCCAGAAGGAGATTCTGTTCCATGTTTGAATAAGTTTTTCTTTATCACATTCCGACATAATTTTAAAAACTCAGATGGACATGTGATATTAAAGCTTCTTCCCTCTCCCTGCTCAGTACTGCTTAGGCTAAAATGAGGAAAGGCTTAGCTGATCCCTCCCCTTGCCTTAATCTCTCCCTACCTAGCTGATAATTGAAAGAAACACGTTCCATTTAGGCTCTCTGGAGTTGGCAAATATTAAAAACTGATTAGTTCTTTTGCAAGATCCTTTTCAAAGAGGCTTAGGGCTTTGCCCCACTAGGAATTACTGATTGCTGTTCCCTTGATAGGCAATGTTCATACTGGGCACTCACTCCATGAGAACCTCTATAATAGATGTGACCCCATAGCTTTGTTCTGACAAGCAAGACTACCCCCCAGTAAGAAGGCAATGTTGGTGAATCCACTTAAAATTGACTATAGGACCTGTTCCCTCCCTCCCATCATGTCTAATTGTAGGGGATGACTGTCTCTGCCCTGACACTACTGAAGGCATGGACTGCTATGAGTTCTACTTTCTCTTTTCACTCTGTTCTGCAGGCATTGGTCAGGCATCTCCAGCCACAGCCTTTCCTTAAGTCGGCTCAGCTACCAGTCCCTTCTAGTTCCAAGGAGTAAATACCAAGCTCTCCACGAGATTCTCTTAAAGACCCCCTCACTGAGCTTGTGGTGAAGAGAAGCATCCTACTTCTCTCTCTTCATAGTGAGAGACCCTCGGTGATTTTTCCCAAAGCAATCCTCTGGAATCAGATGGGTGTTGGAGTAAGAATCTTAAAAATCATTTGAAATGTCCCTTTCGCATGACACAGGGCATCTAGCACCTCATCTTGAACTGCACGTATATCTACGGTTTTGCTTTCAGTTTTAGGGCTTGGCTAAAACTGAAACAAAAGTTCCATTTATTCAAATCAACAAGTTGACTTGAGAATGTTAACTGAACAGTACATTTTTTAGGCCAATTAGTGTCTCAAAAAATTTGAACACAGGCTGACTATTAAGTATTATAGAATCATCACTAACTTCATTGCATGAGATCATGGCATTTTTTAGTTTGTTTTTTTAAAGGCCTTTATCTGAAGCCAGGCACCATGGCTCAGATCTCTAGTCCCAGGGACTCAGGAGGCAGAGGCAGGAGGATCACAAGTTAGAGGCCAGAAGCAGCCTGTATAACTTGGTGAATCCTTGTCTCAAAATAGAAAGTAAAAAATGGGCTGGGGGTGCAGCTCAGTGGTAGGGCACTTGTAAAGTACATGCAAGGCCCTGGGTTCAATTCCTCAGTACCCTCCCCCAAAATAAAGGCCTTATCTGCTGACATAATAAGGTCACTATAATATAATATTTGGAATTTGCTTTAAAATCCTCAAGAGTGCTGGGGATGTAGCTCAGCAGTAGAGCACTGGCCTAAAATCCTCAAGAGTAGAGAGTAAGACAGTTCAGATAGAATAAATTTGGCAAATTGGCAATGGGTAGGTAGTGGGTATATGGGGATTCATTATACTATTCTCTAATTACAACAACAAAAATTTGTTGTGTATGTTTGAAATTTTTATGTAAACTTTAAAAGGAATTCATTTTCATTACACAAAATGCCTGGCTAGTAATCCTCAAAATTGTTAAAGTCATCAAAAACAAAGAAAGCTAAGAAACATCTGAGATGAGCCTAAGAAGAGATGATGATTAAATATAATGTGATATCCTGGCTGGGATGCTGGAATCGAAAAAGAATCTAAGGTAAAAACTAAAATAATCTAAAAGTAAAATATGGACTTTAGCTAATAATGAGATATCAATATTGGTTCCATTTATTATTAATAATGGTACTAATGTGCCACTTATAAATATTGTTGTTGTTGTTAGGTGCCGTCGAGTCGAGTCCAACTCATAGCGACCCTATGTACAGCAGATCGAAACACTTACCGATTCTGTGCCAGGCAAACCATCTTATTTATGTTTAAGCCCATTGTTGCAGACACTGTGTCAATCCATCTGGTGGAGGGTTTTCCTCTTTTCCGTTGACCTGCCACTCTTGATGTCCTTCTCCAGGGATTGTTCTCTCCTGACTACATGTCCGAAATATGTAAGTCGCAGTTTGGCCATTTTTGCTTCCAAGGAGGACTCTGGTTGTACCTCTTCTAGGACAGATCTGTTGGTTCTTTTGGCAGTCCATGGTATATTCACAGACGTCTCCAGCACCACAATTCAAAAGCATCAATTCTTTTTCTGTCTCTCTTGTTCAATGTCCAGTTTTCACAACCATATGATGCCACTGAAAATACCATGGCATGAGTCAGACGCACCTTCATCTTCAATGTGACATCTTTGCTTTTCAATACTCTAAAAAGATCTTTTGCCACAGCTTTTCCTAGAGCAATGTGTCTTTGGATTTCTTGACTGCTGCTTCCATGGGTGTTGATTATAGAGCCAAGAAAAGTAAAATCTTGGACAACCTCAATCTTTTCTCCATTTAATGTGAAGTTGCGTGCTGACCCAGTTGTAAGGATTTTTGTTTTGTTGGTGTTTAGTCGTAACCCACATTGAAGGCTATGATCTTTGATGTTCATCAGTAAATGTTTTAAATCCTCTTCATTTTCAGCAAGCAAAGTGGTGTCATCTGCATAACGCAGGTTGTTAATGAGTCTTCCTCCAATCTTGATGCCACATTCTTCCTCATAAAGTCCAGCTTCTCGGATTATTTGCTCAGTGTATAAATTGAAGAGATAGGGTGAAAGTATACAGCCCTGATGCACACCTTTCT
>VMDO01017450.1:0-44882 GCA_007922755.1 Pedetes capensis | reverse complement strand
GGGTTAGGGTTATGTTTTCTCCTAGGTTTACAGTTTGGGTTAATTTTAGGGTTTTGCCTAGGGTTAGGGTTAGAATTATGGTTAGGGTTTTGCCTAGGTTTAGGGTTAGAGTTAGGGTTAGGTTTTCACCTATGGTTAGTTTAAGGGTTAGGGTTAGGTTTTTCGCTAGGGTTAGTGTAGGTTTAGGGTTAGGTTTTAGGCTAAGATTAGGGTTGGGGTTAGGGTTAGTGTTTCCCATAGGGTTAGTGTTAGGGGTAGGGTTAGGGTTTTGCCTAGGGTTAAGGTTAGGGTTTCTCCTAGGGTTAGGGTTAGGATTTGAGCTAGGTTTAGCGTTAGTTTTAGGGTTATGGTTTCGCCTACATTTAGGGTTAGGGTTTTTCCTAGGGTTATGGTTAGGTTTAGGGTTAGGGTCTTGGCTAGGGTTAGATTTGGTTCAGCATTACAGCTAGGGTTAGGGTTAGGTTTAGGGTATTGCCTACTGTTAGGGTTAGGGTTACGGTTAGGTTTTCACCTAGGATTAGGTGTAGGGTTAGGTTAGGGTAAGTGTTAGGGTTAGTGCTGGAGTTAGGGCTATGTTTTTGGCTAGGGGTAGGCTTAGGTTAGGGTTAGGATTTCACCCAAGTTTAGGGAGAGGATTAGTGCTAGGGTTTCTGCTTGGGTTAGTGTTATGTTAAGGCATTCAGCCAGGGTTGCGTTTAGGATTATGGGTAGGGTTTCTCCTATTGTAAGTGGTACAGTTAGGGTTAGGTTTAGGGTTAGTGTATGGTTTCGCCTAGAGTGAAGGTTAGGGTTATGCTTAGGGTTAGGGTTAGGCTAAAGGTTAGGGTTTTGCCTCAGGTTAGGGTAAGGTTTATGGTTAGGGTTTCAGCTAGGATTAGGGTTAGGGTAGGATTTAGGGTTTCAGCTACGTTGTGGGTTAGGGTTAGGGTTACAGATTTGCCTAGGGTAAGAGTGAGAGTTACGGTTAGGGTTTCACCCAGGGTTAGGGTTAGGGTTAGGGTTATGTTTTCCCCTAGGTTTACAGTTTGGGTTAATTTTAGGGTTTTGCCTAGGGTTAGAGTTAGAATTAGGGTTAGGGTTTTGCCTAGGTTTAGGGTTAGAGTTAGGGTTAGGTTTTCACCTAGGGTTAGTTTTAGAGTTAGGGTTAGGTTTTTGGCTGGGGTTAGGGTCGGTTTAGGGTTAGGTTTTAGCCTAAGGTTAGGGTTAGGTTTAGGGTTAGGGTTTCCCATAGGGTTAGTGTTAGGGGTATGGTTATGGTCTTGCCTAGGGTTAGGGTTAGGGTTTCTCCTAGGGTTAGGTTTAGGATTTGAGGTAGGTTTAGGGTTATTGTTAGGGTTATAGTTTCGCCAACGTTAAGGGTTAGGGTTTTTCCTAGGATTAAGTTTAGTTTTAGTGTTAGGGTTTTGTCTAGGGTTAGATTTGGTTCAGCATTACAGCTAGGGTTAGGGTAGGTTTAGGGTTTTGCCTACTGTTAGGGTTAGGGTTAGGGTAAGGGTTAGGGTAAGGTTTTCACCTAGGGTTAGGGTTGGGGTTAGGGTTAGGTTAACTGTTAGGGTTAGTGTTAGGGTTAGGGCTATGTTTTTGGCTAGGTGTAGGCTTAGGTTTAGGGTTAGGATTTCACCTAAATTTAGGGAGAGGGTTAGTGCTAGGGTTTCTGCTTGGGTTAGGGTTATGTTAAGGCATTCAGCTAGGGTTACGGTTAGGATTATGGTAAGGGTTTCTCCTAGTGTAAGTGGTACAGTTAGGGTTTGGGTTAGGTTTAGTGTATGGTTTCGCCTAGAGTGAAGGCTAGGGTTATGCTTAGGGTGAGGGTTAGTGTTAGGGTTAGGGTTTTACCTAAGGTTAGGGTAAGGTTTAGGGTTAGGGTTTCTGCTAGGGTTAGGGTTAGGGTAGGGTTTAGGGTTTCAGCTAGGTTTTGGTTTAGGGTTAGGAGTATAGATTGGCTTAGGGCAAGAGTGAGAGTTACGCTTAGGGTTTCACCCAGGGTTAGGCTTATGGTTAGGGTTATGTTTTCTCCTAGATTTACAGTTTGGGTTAATTTTAGGTTTTTGCCTAGGGTTAGGGTTAGAATTAGGGTTAGGGTTTTGCCTAGGTTTATGATTAGAGTTAGGGTTAGGTTTTCACCTAGGGTTAGTTTTTGGTTTAGGGTTAGGTTATTGGCTACGGTCAGGGTAGGTTTAGGGTTAGGATTTAGCCTAAGGTTAGGGTTAGGGTTAGGGTTAGGGTTAGGTTTTCCCATAGGGTTAGTGTTAGGGGTAGGGTTAGGGTTTTGCCTACGGTTAGGGAACGGTTTCTCCTAGGGTTAGGGTTAGGATTTGAGCTAGGTTTATGGTTAGTGTTAGGGTTATGATTTCGCCTACGTTTAGGGTTAGAGTTTTTCCTGGGATTAGTGTTAGGTTTAGTGTTAGGGTTTTGGCTAGGGTTAGATTTGGTTCAGCATTACAGCTAGGGTTAGGGTTAGGTTTAGGGTTTTGCCTACCCTTAGGGTTAGGGTTAGGGTTAGTTTTTCACCTAGGGTTACGGTTACGGTTAGGGTTAGTGTAAGTGTTAGGGTTAGGGTTAGGGTTAGGGCTATGTTTTTGGCTAGGGGTAGTCTGAGGTTTAGGGTTAGGATTTCACCTAAGTTTAGGGAGAGGGTTAGTGCTAGGGTTTCTGCTTGGGTTAGGGTTATGTTAAGGCATTCAGCTAGGGTTACGGTTAGGATTATGGTTACGGTTTCTCCTAGTGTAAGTGGTACAGTTGGGTTAGGGTTAGGTTTAGTGTATGGTTTCGCCTAGTGTGAAGGTTAGGGTTATGCTTAGGGTTAGGGTTAGGGTTAGGGTTTTGCCTAGGGTTACGGTAAGGTTTAGGGTTAGGGCTTCAGCTAGGGGTAGGGTTAGTTTAGGTTTTAGGGTTTCAGCTATTTTTTGGTTTAGGGTTAGGATTACAGATTTGCCTAGGGCAAGAGTGAGAGTTACGGTTAGGGTTTCACCCACGGTTAGTGTTAGGGTTACGTTTTCTCCTAAATTTACAGTTTGCGTTAATTTTAGGGTTTTGCCTACGGTTAGGGTTAGAATTAGGGTTAGGGTTTTGCCTAGGTTTAGGGTTAGTGTTAGGGTTAGATTTTCACCTATGGTTAGATTTAAGGTTAGGGTTAGGTTTTTGGCTAGGGTCGGGGTATGTTTAGGGTTAGGTTTTAGCCTAAGTTTAGGGTTAGGGTTAGTGTTAGGTTTAGGGTTTCCGATACGGTTAGTGTTAGGTTTTGGGTTACGGTTTTGCCTAGGGTTAGGGTTAGGGTTTCTCCTAGGGTTAGGGTTAGGATTTGAGCTAGGTTTACGGTTAGTGTTTGGGTCATGGTTTCGCCAACGTTTATGCTTAGGGTTTTTCCTAGGATTAGGGTTAGGCTTAGTGTAAGGATTTTGGCTAGGGTTAGATTTGGTTCAGCATTACAGGAAGGGTTAGGGTTAGGTTTAGGGTTTTGCCTACTGTTAGGGTTAGGGTTAGGGTTAGTTTTTCACCTAGGTTTAGGGTTAGGGTAAGGGTTAGCGTAAGTGTAAGGGTTACTGTTAGGATTAGGGCTATGTTTTCGGCTAGGGGTAGGTTTAGGATTAGGGTTAGGATTTCACCTAAGTTTAGGGAGAGGTTTAGTGCTAGGATTTTTGCTTGGGTTAGGGTTATGTTAAGGCATTCATCTAGGGTTACGGTTAGGATTATGGTCATGGTTTCTCCTAGTGTAAGGGGTACAGTTAGGGTTAGGGTTAGGGTTAGTGTAGGGTTTCGCCTAGAGTGAAGGTTTGGGTTATGCTTAGGATTAGGTTTAGGCTTAGGGTTAAGGTTCGGGTTTTGCCTAGGGTTAGGGTAAGGATTAGGGTTAGGGTTTCAGCTAGGGTTAGGGTTAGTGTAGGGTGTAGGATTTCAGGTAGGTTTTGTGTTAGGGTTAGGGTTACATATTTGCTAGGGCAAGAGTGAGAGTTACGGTAGGGTTTCACCCAGAGTTAGGTTTAGGTTTAGGGTTATGTTTTCTCCTAGGTTTACAGTTTGGGTTAATTTTAAGTTTTTGCCTAGGTTTAGGGTTAGTGTTAGGGTAAGGTTTTCACCTAGGGTTAGTTTTAGGGTTAGGGTTAGGTTTTTGGCTGGGGTTAGGGTAGGTTTAAGGTTAGGTTTTAGCCTAAGGTTAGGGTTAGGGTTAGGGTTAGGGTTTCACATAGGGTTAGTGTTAGGGGTAGGGTTAGGGTTTTGCCTAGGATTAGGGTTAGGGTTTCTCCTAGGGTTAGGTTTAAATTTGAGCTAGGTTTAGGGTTAGTGTTAGGGTTATGGTTTCGCCTACGTTAAGGGTTAGGGTTTTCCTAGGATTAGGGTTAGGATTAGTGTTACGGTTTTCACTAGGGTTAGATTTGGTTCAGCCTTAAAGCTAGGGTTAGTGTTAGGTTTAGGGTTTTGCCTACTGTTAGGGTTAGTGTTAGGGTTAGTTTTTCACCTAGGTTTAGGGTTAGGGTTAAGGTTAGGGTAAGTGTGAGGGTTAGTGTTAGCGTTAGGGCTATGTTTTTGGCTAGGTGTAGGCTCAGGTTTAGGGTTAGGATTTCATGTATGTTTAGGTAGAGGGTTAGTGCTAGGGTTTCTGCTTGGGTTAGGTTTAAGGCATTAAGCTAGTGTTACGGTTAGTATTATGGTAAGGTTTTCTCCTAGTGTAAGTGGAACAGTTAGGGTTTGGGTTAGGTTTAGTGTATGGTTTCGCCTAGAGTGAAGGTTAGGGTTATGCTTAGGGTTAGGGTCAGGGTTAGGGTTAGGGTTTGCCTAGGGTTAGGTTTAGGGTAGGGTTTAGGGTTTCAGCCAGGTTTTGCGTTAGGATTAAGGTTACAGATTTGCCTAGGTCAAGAGTGAGAGTTGCGGTTAGGGTTTCACCCAGGGTTAGGGTTAGAGCTAGGGTTATGTATTCTCCTAGGTTTACAGTTTTGGTTAATTTTAGGGTTTTGCCTAGGGTTAGGTTTAGAATTAAGGTTAGGGTTTTGCCTTGGTTTAGGTTTAGATTTAGGTTTAGGTATTCACCGAGGGTTACTTTTAGGATTAGGGTTAGGTTTTTGGCTGGGGTTAGGTTAGGTTTAGGGTTAGGTTAGCCTAAGGTTAGGGTTAGGGTTAGGGTTAGGGTTTCCCATAGGGTGAGTGTAACGGGTAGGGTTAGGGTTTTGACTAGGATTAGGGTTAGGGTTTCTCCTAGGGTTAGGTTTAAATTTGAGCTAGGTTTAGGGTTAGTGTTAGGGTTATGGTTTCGCCTACGTTAAGGGTTAGGGTTTTTCCTAGGATTAGGGTTAGGATTAGTGTTAGGGTTTTCACTTGGGTTAGATTTGGTTCAGCATTACAGCTAGGGTTAGGGTTAGGTTTAGGGTTTTGCCTACTGTTAGGGTTAGTGTTAGGGTTAGTTTTTCACCTAGGGTTAGGGTTAGGGTTAGGGTTAGGGTAAGTGTGAGGGTTAGTGATAGGGTTAGGGCTATGTTTTTGGCTAGGGGTAGGCTTAGGTTTAGGGTTAGGATTTCACCTAAATTTAGGGAGAGGGATAGTGCTAGGGTTTCTGCTTGGGTTAGTGTTATGTGAAGGCATTCAGCTAGGGTTACGGTTAGGATTATGGTAAGGGTTTCTCCTAGTGTAAGTGGTACAGTTAGGGTTTGGGTTAGGTTTAGTGTATGGTTTCGCCTAGAGTGAAGGTTAGGGTTATGCTTAGGATTAGGTGTAGTTTTAGGGTTAGGGTTTTGACTAGGGTTATGGTAATAGTTATGGTTAGGGTTTCAGCTAGGGTTAGGGTTAGGGTAGGGTGTAGGGTTTCAGCTAGGTTTTGGGTTAGGTTTAGGGTTACAGATTTGCCTAGGGCAAGAGTGAGATCTACGGTCATGGTTTCACCCAGGGTTAGGGTTAGGGTTAGTTTTATGTTTTCTCTTAGGTTCACAGTTTGGGTTAATTTTAGGATTTTGCCTAGGTTTAGGGTTAGCATTAGGTTTAGGGTTTTGCCTAGGTTTAGGGTTCGAGTTAGGGTTAGGTTTTCACCTAGAGTTAGTTTTAGGGTTAGGGTTAGGTTTGTGGCTAGGGTTAGGGTATGTTTAGGGTTACGTTTTAGCCTAAGGTTAGGGTTAGGTTTAGGGTTAGGTTTAGGGTTACCCATAGTGTTAGTGTTAGGGGTAGGGTTAGGGTTTTGCCTAGGGTTAGGGTTTCTCCAAGGTTAGGGTTAGGGTTTGAGCTAAGTTTAGGATTAGTGTTAGGGTTATGGTTTCGCCTACGTTTAGGGTTAGGGTTCTTCCTAGGATTATGGTTCGGTTTAGTGTTAGGGTTTTATCTAGGGTTAGATTTGGTTCAGCATTACAGTTGGATTAGGGTTAGGTTTAGGGTTTTGCCTACTGTTAGGGTTAGATTTAGGGTTAGGTTTCCACCTAGTGTTAGTTTTAGGGTAGGGTTAGTTTTTTGGCTAGGGTTAGTGTAGGTTTCGGGTTTGGTTTTAGCCTAAGTTTAGCGTTAGGGTTTGGGGTAGGTTTAGGGTTTCTCATAGGGTTAGTGTTAGGGGTAGGGTTAGGGTTTTGCCTAGGGTTAGGGTTAGGGTTTCTCCTAGGGTTAGGGTGAGGATTTGAGCCAGGTTTAGCGTTAGTGTTAGGGTTATGGTTTCGCCTCCGTTTAGGTTTATGGTTTTTCCTACGATTAGGGTTAGTTGTAGTGTTAGGGTTTTGGCTAGGGTTAGATTGGTTCAGCATTACAGCTAGGGTTAGGGTTAGGTTTAGGGTTTTGCCTACTGTTAGGGTTAGGGTTAGGGTTAGGTTTTCACTTGGGTTACAGTTAGGGTTAGGGTAAGGGTTAGGGTTAGGGCTATGTTTTTGGCTAGGGGTAGGCTTAGGTTTAGGGTTAGGATTTGACCTAAGTTTAAGGAGAGGGTTAGTGGTAGGGTTTCTCCTGGGTTAGGGTTATGTTAAGGCATTCAGCTAGGGTTACGATTAGGATTATGGTTATGGTTTCTCCTAGTGTAAGTGGTACAGTTAGGGGTACGGTTAGGTTTAGTGTATGGTTTCGCCTAGATGAAGGTTAGGTTTATGCTTAGTTTTAGGGTTAGGGTTAGGGTTAGGGTTTTGCCTAGGATTAGGGTAGGGTTTAGGGTTAGGGTTTCAGCTAGGCTTAGGGTTAGGTTAGGGTTTAGGGTGTCAGCTTGGTTTTGGGTTAGGGTTAGGGTTACAGATTTGCCTAGGGAAAGAGTGAGATCTACGGTTATGGTTTCACCCAGGGTTAGGTTTAGGGTTAGGGTTATGTTTTCTCCTAGGCTTACAGTTTGGGTTAATTTTAGGATTTTGCGTAGGGTTAGGGTTAGAATTAGGGTTAGGGTTTTGCCTAGGTTTAGGGTTAGATTTAGGGTCAGGTTTTCACCTAGGGTTAGTTTTAGGGTTAGGGTTAGGTTTTTGGCTAGGTTTAGGGTAGGTTTAGGATTAGGTTTTAGCCTAAGGTTAGGGTTAGGGTTAGGGTTAGGGTTTCCCATAGGGTTAGTGTTAGGGGTAGGGTTAGAGTTTTGCCTAGGGTTAGGTTTAGGGTTTCTCCTAGGGTTAGGGTTAGGATTTGAGCTAGGTTTAGTGTTAGTGTTAGGGTTATATTTTCGCCTACGTTTAGGGTTAGGGTTTTTCCTAGGATTAGGGTTAGGTTTAGTGTTAGGGTTTTGGCTAGGGTTAGATTTGGTTCAGCATTATAGCTAGGATTAGGTTTACGTTTAGGGTTTTGCCTACTGTTAGGGTTAGGGTTAGGGTTAGTTTTTCACCTAGGGTTAGGGTTAGAGTTAGGGTTAGGGTAAGTGTTAGGGTTAGTGTTAGGGTTAGGGCTATGTTTTTGTCTAGGGGTAGGCTTAGGTTTTGGTTAGGATTTCACCTAAGTTTAGGGAGAGGGTTAGTGCTAGGGTTTCTGCTTGGGTTAGGGTTATGTTAAGGCATTCATCTAGGGTTACGGTTAGGATTATGGTTAGGGTTTCTCCTAGTGTAAGTGGTACAGTTAGGGTTAGGGTTAGGTTTAGTGTATGGTTTCGCCTAGAGTGAAGGTTAGTTTTATGCTTAGGGTTAGGGTTAGTGTTAGTGTTAGGATTTTGCCTAGGGTTAAGGTAAGATTTAGGGTTAGGGTTTCAAGTAGGTTAGGGTTAGGGTAGGGTTTAGGGTTTCAGCTAGGTTTTGGGTTAGGGTTAGTGGTTACAGATTTGCCTAGGGCAAGAGTGAGAGTTACGGTTAGGGTTTCACCCAGGGTTAGGGTTAGGGTTAGGGTTATGTTTTCTCCTAGGTTTACAGTTTGGGTCAATTTTAGGGTTTTGCCTAGGGTTAGGGTTAGAATTAGGGTTAGGGTTTTGCCTAGGTTTAGGGTTAGAGTTAGGGTTAGGTTTTCACCTAGGGTTAGTTGTAGGGTTTGGGTTAGGTTATTGGATAGGGTTAGGGTAGGTTTAGGGTTAGGTTTTAGCCTAAGGTTAGAGTTAGGGTTAGGGTTAAGGTTAGGGTTTCCCATAGGGTTAGTGTTAGGGGTAGGTGTAGGGTTTTGCCTAGGGTTAGGTTTAGGGTTTCTCCTAGCGTAAGGGTTAGGATTTGAGCTAGTTTTAGGGTTAGTGTTAGGGTTATGGTTTCGCCTACGTTTAGGGTTAGGCTTCTTCCTAGGATTATGGTTAGGTTTAGGGTTAGGGTTTTTGCTATGGTTAGATTTGGTTCACCATTACAGCTAGGGTTAGGGTTAGGTTTAGGCTTTTGCCTACCGTTAGGGTTAGGGTTAGGCTTAGGTTTTCACCTAGGGTTAGGGTTAGGGATAGGGTTAGGGGAAGTGTTAGGGTTAGGGTTTCAGCTTGGTTTAGGGTTAGGTTATGGCTAGCGTTAGGCTTAGGGTTAGGGTTAGGTTTTAACGTAAGTTTAGCAGAGTGTCAGTGTTAGGATTTTGGCTTGGGATAGGCTTAGGTTTCATGTTTAAGCTAGGGTTCCTGTTAGTATTAGTGTTTTGGTTTCTCCTACGGTTTGGGTTATGTTTTGGCTAGGGTCAGGGAAGGGTTAGGCTTATGGTTTTGCCTAGGGTTAGGGTAGTGTTAGGGTTTCACCTAGGTTTAGGGGTAGGGTTAGGGTTAGGGTTTCGACTAGGGTTAGTTTTAGGGTTAGGGCTATGTTTTTGGCTAGGGGTATTCTTAGGTTTAGGGTTAGGATTTCACCTATGTTTAGGGAGAGGGTTATTGCTAGGGTTTCTGCTTGGGTTAGGGTTATATTAAGGCATTCAGCTGGGGTTACGATTAGGATTATGGTTAGGGTTTCTCCTAGTGTAAGTGGTAAAGTTAGGATTAGGGTTAGGTTTAGTGTATGGTTTCGCCTAGAGTGAATGTTAGGGTTATGCTTAGGGTTAGGTTTAGGGTTAGGGTTAGGGTTTTACCTTGGGTTAGGGTAAGGTTTAGGGTTAGGGTTTCAGCTAGGGTTAGGGTTAGGGTAGGGTTAGGGTTAGGGTTAGGGTTAGATTTTCATGTAAGTTTAGGGAGAGTGTCAGTGTTAGGATTTCGGCTTGGGGATAGGCTTAGGTTTCATGTTTAAGCTAGGGTTCCGGTTAGTATTAGTGTTTTGGTTTCTCCTACGGTTCGTGTTAGGATTTCGCTAGGGTCAGGGAAGGGTTAGGGTTATGGTTTTGCCAAGTGTTAGGTTAGTGTTAGGGTTTCACCTAAGTTTAGGGATAGGGTTAGGGTTAGGGTTTCGACTATGGTTAGTGTTAAGGTTAGGGCTATGTTTATGGCTAGGGGTAGGCTTAGGTTTAGGGTTAGGATTTCACCTAAGTTTATGGAGAGGGTTAGTGCTAGGGTTTCTGCTTGGGTAAGGGTTATGTTAAGGCATTCAGCTAGGGTTACGTTTAGGATTATGGTTAGGGTTTCTCCTAGTGTAAGTGGTACAGTTAAGATTAGGGTTAGGTTTAGTATATGGTTTCAAGTAGGGTGAAGTTTAGGGTTATGCTTAGGGTTAGGGTTAGGGTTAGGGTTAGGGTTTTTCCTAGGGTTAGGGTAATGTTGAGGGTTAGGGTTACAGCTAGGCTTACGGTTAGGGAAGGGTTTAGGGTTTCAGCTAGGTGTTGGGTTAGGGTTAGGGTTACAGATTTGCCTAGGGCAAGAGTGAGAGTTACGGTTAGGGTTTTACCAAGTGTTAGGGTTAGGGTTAGGGTTATGTTTTCTTCTAGGTTTGCAGTTTGGGTTAATTTTAGGATTTTGCCTAGCGTTTGGGTTAGAATTAGGGTCAGGGTTTTGCCTAGGTTTACGGTTGGATATATGGTTAGGTTTTCACCTAGGGTTAGTTTTAGGGTTAGGGTTAGGTTTTTGGCTAGGGTTAGGGTAGGTTTAGGGTTAGGTTTTAGCCTAAGGTTAGAGTTAGGTTTAGGGTTAGGGTTAGGGTTTCCCATAGGGTTAGTGTTAGGGGTAGGGTTAGGGTTTTGCCTAGGGTTAGGGTTAGAGTTTCTCCTAGGGTTAGGGTTAGGATTTGAGCTAGGTTTAGTGTTAGTGTTAGGGTTATGGTTTCGCCTACGTTTAGGGTTAGGGTTTTTCCTAGGATTAGTGTTAGTTTTAGTGTTAGGGTTTTGGCTGGGTTAGATTTGGTTCAGCATTACAGCTAGGTTTAGGGTTCGGTTTAGGGTTTTGCCTACAGTTAGGGTTAGGGTTAGGGTTAGGTTTTCACCTAGGGTTATGGTTAGGGTTAGGGTTAGGGTTTTGCCTAAGTTTAGGGTAAGGTTTAGGATTAGAGTTTCAGCTAGGGTTAGGGATAGGGAAGGGTTTACGTTTTCAGCTAGGTGTTGGGTTAGGGTTAGGGTTACAGATTTGCCTAGGGCAAGAGTGAGAGTTACTGTTAGGGTTTCTCCCAGGGTTAGGGTTAGGGTTTGTGTTATGTTTTCTCCTAGGTTTACAGTTTGGGTTAATTTTAGGGTTTTGCCTAGGGTTAGGGTTAGAATTAGGGATAGGGTTTTGCCTAGGGTTAGGGTTGGAATTAGGGTTAGGGTTTTGCCAAGGTTTAGGGTTAGAGTTAGGGTTAGGTTTTCACCTAGTGTTAGTTTTAGGGTTAGGGTTAGGTTTCTGGCTAGGGTTAGGGTAGGTTTACTGTTAGGTTTTATCCTAAGGTTGGCGTTAGGGTTAGGGTTAGGGTTAGGGTTTCCCATAGGGTTGGAGTTAGGTATAGGGTTAGGGTTATGCCCAGGGTTAGGGTTAGGGTTTCTCCTAGGGTTAGGTTTAGGATTGGAGCAATGTTTAGGGTTAGTGTTAGGGTTAGGGTTTCCCCTACGTTTAGGGTTAGGGTTTTTCCTAGAATTAGGGTTACGTTTAGTGTTAGTGTTTAGGCTAAGTTTAGATTTGTTTCAACATTACAGCTAGGGTTAGGTTTAGGTTTAGGGTTTTGCCTACTGTTAGGGTTAGGGTTAGGGTTAATTTTTCACCTAGGGTTAGGGTTAGGGTTAGGGTTAGGTAAGTGTTAGGGTTAGTGTTAGGGTTAGGGCTATGTTTTTGGCTAGGGGTACGCTTGGGTTTAGGGTTAGGATTTCACCTAAGTTTAGGGAGAGGGTTAGTGCTAGGGTTTCTGCTTGGATTAGGGTTATGTTAAGGCATTCAGCTAGGGTTACGGTTAGGATTATGGTTAGGGTTTCTCCTAGTATAAGTGTACAGTTAGGGTTAGGGTTAGTTTTAGTGTATGGTTTCACCTAGACTGAAGGTTAAGTTTATGCTTAGGGTTAGGGTTAGGTTTACGGTTTTGCCTAAGGTTAGGGTAAGTTTTAGGGTTATGGTTTCAGCTAGGGTTAGGGTTAGGGTAGGGTTTAGGGTTTCAGGTAGTTTTTGGGTTAGGGTTAGGGTTACAGATTTGCCTAGGGCAAGAGTGAGAGTTACGGTTAGGGTTTCACCCAGGTTTAGGGTTAGGGTTAGGGTTATGTTTTCTCCTAGGTTTACTGTTTGGGTTAATTTTAGGGTTTTGACAAGGGTAAGGGTTAGAATTAGGGTAAGGGTTTTGCCTAGGTTTAGGTTTAGAGTTAGGGTTAGGTTTTCACCTAGGGTTTGTTTTAGGGTTAGGTTTAGGTATTGGCCTGGGTTAGGGTAGGTTTAGAGTTAGATTTTAGCCTAAGGTTAGAGTTAGGTTTAGGGTTAGGTTTAGGGTTTCCCATAGTGTTAGTGTTAGGGGTAGGGTTAGGGTTTTGCCTAGGGTTAGGGTTTCTCCTAGGGTTAGGTTTAGGGTTTGAGCTAGGTTTAGGTTTAGTGTTAGGGTTATGATTTCGCCTACGTTTAGGGTTAGGGTTCTTCCTAGGATTAGGGTTAGGATTAGTGTTAGGGTTTTGGCTAGGGTTAGATTTGGTTCAGCATTACAGTTTGGTTAGGGTTAGGTTTAGGGTTTTGCCTACTGTTAGGGTTAGATTTAGGGTTAGGTTTTCGCCTAGGGTTAGTTTTGGGGTAGGGTTAGGTTTTTGGCTCAGGTTAGGGTAGGTTTAGGGTTCGGTTTTAGCCTAAGGATAGGGATAGGGTTAGGGTTAGGTTTAGGGTTTCCCATAGGGTTACTGTTAGGGATAGTGTTAGGGTTTTGCCTAGGTTTAGGGTTAGGGATTCTCCTAGGGTTAGGGTGAGGATTAGATCTAGGTTTAGGGTTAGTGTTAGGGTTATGGTTTCGCCTCCGTTTAGGTATAGGGTTTTTCCAAGGATTAGGGTTAGGTTTAGTGTTAGGGTTTTGGCTAGGGTTAGATTTGGTTCAGCATTACAGCTAGGGTTAGGGTTAGGTTTAGGGTGTTGCCTACTGTTAGGGTTAGGGTTAGGGATAGTTTTTCACCAAGGGTTAGGGTTAGGTTTAGGGTCACGGTAAGTGTTAGGGTTGGTTTTAGGGTTAGGGCTATGTTTATGGCTAGGGGTAGGCTTAGGTTTAGGGTTAGGATTTCACCTAAGTTTAAGGAGAAGTTTAGTGCTAGGGTTTCTGCTTGGGTTAGGGTTATGTTAAGGCATTCAGCTAGGGTTACGTTTAGGATTATGGTTAGAGTTTCTCCTAGTGTAAGTGGTACAGTTAGGGTTAGAGTTAGGTTTAGTGTATGGTTTCGCCTAGAGTGAAGGTTAGGTTTATGCTTAGTTTTAGGGTAAGGTTTAGGGTTAGGGTTTTGCCTAGGGTTAGGGTAGGGTTTAGGGTTAGGGTTTCAGCTACGATTAGGGTTAGGGTAGGGTTTACGGTGTCAGCTTGGTTTTGGTTTAGGGTTAGGGTTACAGATTTGCCTAGGGCAAGAGTGAGATCTACGGTTATGGTTTCACTCAGGGTTAGGTTTAGGGTTAGGGTTATGTTTTCTCCTAGGTTTACAGTTTGGGTTAATTTTAGGATTTTGCTTAGGGTTAGGGTTAGAATTAGGGTTAGGGTTTTGCCTAGGTTTAGGGTTAGATTTAGGGTTAGGTTTTCAACTAATGTTAGTTTTAGGGTTAGGATTATGTTTTTGGCTAGGGTTAAGGTAGGTTTAGTTTTAGGTTTTAGCCTAATGTTAGAGTTAGGGTTCGGGTTAGGGTTTCCCATAGGGTTAGTGTTAGGGTTAGGTTTAGGGTTTTCCCTAGGTTTAGGGTTGCGGTTTCTCCTAGGTTTAGGGTTAGGTTTTGAGGTAGGTTTTGGATTAGCGTTAGGGTTATGGTTTCGCCTACATTTAGGGTTAGGGTTTTTCCTAGGATTAGGGTGAGGTTTAGTGTTAAGGTTTTGGCTAGGGTTAGATTTGGTTCAGCATTACAGCTAGGGTTAGGGTTAGCTTTAGGGTTTTGCCTACTCTTAGGGTTAGGGTTAGGGTTAGTTTTTCACCTAGGGTTAGGGTTAGGGTTAGGGTTAGGTTAACTGTTAGGGTTAGTGTTAGGGTTAGGGCTATGTTTTTGGCTAAGGGTAGGCTTAGGTTTAGGGGTTGGAGTTCCCCTAAGTTAAGGGGAGGGTTAGTGCTAAGGTTTCTGCTTGGGTTAGGGTTATATTAAGGCATTCAGCGAGGGTTACGGTTAGGATTATTGTTAGGGTTTCTCCTAGTGTAAGTGGTACAGTTAGGGTTAGGGTTAGGTTTAGTGTATGGTTTCGCCTAGAGTGAAGGTTAGGGTTATGCTTAGGGTTAGGGTTAGGGTTAGAGTTAGGGTTTTGACTAGGGTTATGGTAAGGGTTATGGTTAGGGTTTCAGCTAGGGTTAGGGTTAGGGTAGGGTTTAGGGTTTCAGCTAGGTTTTGGGTTAGGGTTAGGGTTACAGATTTGCCTAGGGCAAGAGTGAGATCTCCGGTCATGGTTTCACCGAGGGTTAGGGTTAGGTTTAGGGTTATGTTTTCTCCTAGGTTTACAGTTTGGGTTAATTTTAGGATTATGCCTAGGGTTAGGGTTAGCATTAGGTTTATGTTTTTGCCTAGGTTTAGGGTTAGAGTTAGGGTTAGGTTTTCACCTAGGGTTAGTTTTAGGGTTAGGGTTAGGTTTTTGGCTAGGGTTAGGGTATGTTTAGGGTTACATTTTATCCTAAGGTTACAGTTAGGTTTAGGGTTAGGTTTAGGGTTACCCGTAGTGTTAGTGTTAGGGGTAGGGTTAGGGTTTTGCCTAGGGTTAGGGTTCCTCCTAGGTTTAGGGTTAGTGTTTGAGCTAGGTTTTGGATTAGTGTTAGGGTTATGGTTTCACCTACGTTTAGGGTAAGTGTTCTTCCTAGGTTTAGGGTTAGGTTTAGTGTTAGGGTTTTAGCTAGGGTTAGATTTGGTTCAGCATTACAGTTGGGTTAGGGTTAGGTTTAGGGTTGTGCCTACTGTTAGGGTTAGATTTAGGGTTAGGTTTCCACGTAGTGTTAGTTTTAGGGTAGGGTTAGGTTTT
The DNA here is from genome assembly GCA_007922755.1 of Pedetes capensis. Classification (NCBI taxonomy): domain Eukaryota; kingdom Metazoa; phylum Chordata; class Mammalia; order Rodentia; family Pedetidae; genus Pedetes; species Pedetes capensis. The sequence goes on along the minus strand of VMDO01017450.1, from coordinate 30,096 downwards.
TGGCTAGGGTTAGTGTAGGTTTAGGGTTTGGTTTTAGCCTAAGGTTAGGGTTAGGGTTTGGGTTAGGTTTAGGGTTTCCCATAGGGTTAGTGTTAGGGGTAGGGTTAGGGTTTTGCCTAGGGTTAGGGTTAGGGTTGCTCCTAGGGTTAGGGTTAGGATTTGAGCTTGGTTTAGGGTTAGTGTTAGGGTTATGGTTTCGCCTACGTTTAGGGTTAGGGTTTTTCCTAGGATTAGGATTAGTTTTATTGTTAGGGTTTTGGCTAGGGTTAGATTTGGTTCAGCATTACAGCTAGGGTTAGGGTTAGGTTTAGGGTTTTGCCTACTGTTAGGGTTAGGGTTAGGTTTAGTTTTTCACCTAGGGTTACGGTTAGGGTTAGGGTTAGGGTAAGTGTTAGGGTTAGTGTTAGGGTTAGGGCTATGTTTTTGGCTAGGGGTAGGCTTAGGTTTAGGGTTAGGATTTCACCTAAGTTTAGGGAGAGGTTTAGTGCTAGTGTTTCTGCTTGGGTTAGGGTTATGTTAAGGCATTCAGCTAGGGCTACGATTAGGAATATGGTTAGGTTGTCTCCTAGTTTAAGTGGTACAGTTAGGGTTAGGGTAAGGTTTAGTGTATGGTTTCGCCTAGAGTGAAGGTTAGGGTTATGCTTAGGGTTAGGGTTAGGGTTAGGGTTAGTGTTGTGCTTAGGGTTAGGGTAAGGTTTAGTGTTAGGTTTTCAGCTAGGGTTAGGGTTAGGGTAGGGTTTAGGGTTTCAGCTAGGTTTAGGGTTAGGGTTACAGTTTTGCCTTGGGCAAGACTGAGAGTTACGGTTAGGGTTTCTCCCAGGGTTAGGGTTAGGGTTAGTGTTATGTTTTCTCCTAGGTTTACAGTTTCAGTTAATTTTAGGGTTTTGCCTAGAGTTAGGGTTAGAATTAAGGTTAGGGTTTTGCCTAGGTTTAGGGTTAGAGGTAGGGTTCGGTTTTCACCTAGGATTAGTTTTAGGGTTAGGGTTAGGTTTCTGGCTAGGGTTAGGGTAGATTTAGGGTTAGGTTTTATCATAAGGTTAGGGTTAGGGTTAGGGTTAGGGTTAGGGTTTCCCATAGGGTTAGGGTTAGGTGTAGCGTTAGGGTTTTGCCCAGGGTTAGGGTTAGGGTTTCTCCTAGGGTTCGGTTTAGGATTGGAGCTATGTTTAGGGTTAGTGTTAGGGTTATGGTTTCCCCTACGTTTAGGGTTAGGTTTTTTCCTACGATTAGGGTTAGGTTTAGTGTTAGGGTTTAGGCTAAGGTTAGATTTCGTTTAGCATTACAGCTAGGGTTAAGGTTAGGTTTAGGGTTTTGCCTACTGTTAGGGTTAGGGTTAGGGTTAGTTTTTCACCTAGGGTTAGGGTTTGGGTTAGAGTTAGGGTAAGTGTTAGGGTTAGTGTTAGGGTTAGGGCTATGTTTTTGGCTAGGGGTAGGCTTAGGATTAGGGTTAGGATTTCACCTAAGTTTAGGGAGAGGGTTAGTGCTAGGGTTTCTGCTTGGATTAGGGTTATGTTAAGGCATTCAGCTAGGGTTATGGTTAGGATTATGGTTAGGGGTTCTCCTAGTATAAGTGTACAGTTAGGGTTAGGGTTAGGTTTAGTGTATGGTTTCGCCTAGACTGAAGGTTAAGGTTATGTTTAGGGTTAGGGTTAGGTTTAGGGTTTTGCCTACGGTTAGGGTAAGGTTTAGGGTTATGGTTTCAGTTAGGGGTAGGGTTAGGGTAGGTTTAGGGTTTCAGGTAGGTTTAGGGTTAGGGTTAGGGTTACAGATTTGCCTAGGGCAAGAGTGAGAGTTACGCTTAGTGTTTCACCCAGGGTTAGGTTTAGGGTTAGGGTTATGTTTTATCCTAGGTTTACAGTTTGGGTTAATTTTAGGGTTTTGACTAGGGTAAGGGTGAGAATTAGGGTAAGGGTTTTGTCTAGGTTTAGGTTTAGAGTTAGATTTAGGTTTTCACCTAGGGTTAGTTTTAGGGTTAGGGTTAGGTTTTTGGCCTGGTTTAGGGTAGGTTTAGGGTTAGATTTTAGCCTAAGGTTAGGGTTAGGGTTAGGGTAAGGTTTAGGGTTTCCCATAGTGTTAGTGTTAGTCTTAGGGTTAGGGTTTTGCCTACGGTTAGGGTTTCTCCTAGGGTTAGGGTTAGGGTTTGAGCTAGGTTTAGGGTTAGTGTTAGGGTTATGGTTTCGCCTACGTTTAGGGTTAGGGTTCTTCCTAGGATAAGGGTTAGGATTAGTGTTAGGGTTTTTGCAAGGGTTAGATTTGGTTCACCATTACAGTTGGGTTAGTGTTAGGTTTAGGGTTTTGCCTACTGTTAGGGTTAGATTTAGGGTTAGGTTTTCACCTAGGGTTAGTTTTAGGGTAGGGTTAGTTTTTGGCTAGGGTTAGGGTAGGTTTAGGGTTCGGTTTTAGCCTAAGGTTAGGGTTAGGGTTAGGGTTAGGGTTAGGGTTTCCCATAGGGTTAGTGTTTGGGGTAGGGTTAGGGTTTTGCCTAGGATTAGGGTTAGGGATTCTCCTAGGGTTAGGGTGAGGATTAGATCTAGGTTTAGGGTTAGTGTTAGGGTTATAGTTTCGCCTCCGTTTAGGTTTAGGGTTTTTCCTAGGATTAGGGTTAGGTTTAGTGTTAGGGTTTTGGGTAGGGTTAGTTTTGGTTCAGCATTAGAGCTAGGGTTAGGTTTAGGTTTAGGGTTTTGCCTACTGTTAGGGTTAGGGTTAGGGTTAGTTTTTCACCTAGGGTTAGGGTTAGGGTTAGGGTTAGGGTAAGTTTTAGGGTTAGTGTTAGGATTAGGGCTATGTTTTTGGCTAGGGGTATGCTTAGGTTTAGGGGTAGGATTAACCTAAGTTTAGGGAGAGGGTTAGTGCTAGGGTTTCTGCTTGGATTAGGTTATGTTAAGGCATTCAGCTAGGGTTACGGTTAGGATTATGGTTAGGGTTTCTCCTAGTGTAAGTGTACAGTTAGGGTAAGGGTTAGAATTAGTGTAGGGTTTAGCCTAGAGTGAAGGTTAAGGTTATGCTTAGGGTTAATGTTAGGGTTAGGTTTAGGGTTAGGGTTATGCCATGGGTTAGGTTAAGGTTTAGGGTTAGGGTTTCAGGTACGGTTAGGGTTAGGGTAGGGTTTAGGGTTTCAGCTAGGTTTTGGGTTAAGGTTAGGGTTACAGATTTGCCTAGGGCAAGAGTGAGAGTTACAGATAGGGTTTCTCCCAGGGTTAGTGTTAGGGTTAGTGTATGGTTTCGCCTAGAGTGAAGGTTAGGGTTATGTTTAGGGTTAGGGTTAGGGTTAGGGTTAGGGTTTTGCCTAGGGTTAGGGTAAGGTTTAGTGTTAGGGTTTCTGCTAGGGTTAGGGTTAGGGTAGGGTTTAGGGTTTCAGCTAGATTTTGGGTTAGGATTAGGAGTATTGATTGGCCTAGGGTAAGAGTGAGAGTACGGTTAGGGTTTCACCCAGGGTTAGGGTTATGGTTAGGGTTATGTTTTCTCCTAGGTTTATTGTTTGGGTTAATTTTAGGGTTTTGCCTAGAGTTAGGGTTAGAATTAGGGTTAGCTTTTTGCCTAGGTTTAGGGTTAGACTTATGGTTAGGTTTTCACCTATGGTTAGTTTTAGGGTTAGGTTTATGTTTTTGGCTGGGGTTAGGGTAGGTTTAGGGTTAGGTTTTAGCCAAAGGTTAGGGTTAGGGTTAGGGTTTCCCATAGGGTTAATGTTAGGGGTAGGGTTATGGTTTTGCCTAGGGATAGGGTTAGGGTTTCTCCTAGGGTTAGGTTTAGGATTTGAGCTAGGTTTAGGGTTAGTGTTAGGGGTATGGTTTCGCCTATGTTTAGGGTTACGGTTCTTCCTAGGATTAGGGTTAGGTTTTGTGTTAGGGTTATGGCTAGGATTAGATTTGGTTCAGCATTACAGCTTAGGGCTAGGGTTAGGGTTAGGGTTTAGGGTTAGGGTTTAGGGTTAGGGTTTAGGGTTAGGCTTTGGGTTAGGGGTTAGGGTTACGGTTAGGTTTAGGGTTAGGGTTTTGCCTAGGTTTAGGGTAAGGTTTAAGGTTAGGTTTTCAGTTAGGGTTAGGTTTATGATGGGGTTTAGTGTTTCAGCTAGATTTGGGTTAGGGTTAGGGTTACGGTTACAGATTTGCCTAGGGCAAGTGTGAGAGTTAAGGTTAGGGTTTCACCCAGGGTTACGGTTAGGTTTAGGGTTATGTTTTCTCCTAGGTTAACACTTTGGGTTAATTTTAGGATTTTGTCTAGGGTTAGGGTTAGAATTATGGTTAGGGTTTTGCCTAGGTTTAGGGTGAGAGTTAGTGTTAGGTTTTCACCTGTGGTTAGTTTTAGGGTTAGGGTTAGGTTTTTCCCTAGTTTTAGGGTAGGTTTATGATTAGGTTTTAGCCTAAGGTTAGGGTTAGGGTTAGGGTTAGGGTTTCCCATAGGTTTAGTGTTAGGGGTAGGGTTATGGTTTTGCCTAGGGTTAGGGTTAGGGTTTCTCCTAGGGTTAGGGTTAGGATTTGAGCTAGGTTTAGGATTAGTGTTAGGGTTATGGTTTCGCCTACGTTTAGGGTTAGGGTTTTTCCTTGGATGAGGGTTAGGTTTAGGGTTAGGGTTTTGGCTAGGGTTAGATTTGGTTCAGCATTACAGCTAGGGTTAGGGTTAGGTTTAGGGTTTTGCCTACTGTTAGCGTTAGGGTTAGGGTTAGGTTTTCACCTAGGGTTAGGTTTAGGGTTATGGTTAGGGTAAGTGTTATGGTTAGTTTTAGGGTTAAGGCTATGTTTTAGGCTAGGGGTAGGCTTAGGTTTAGGGTTAGGATTCCACCTAAGTTAAGGCAGAGGGTTAGTGCTAGGTTTTCTGCTTGGGTTAGGGTTACGTTAAGTCATTCATCTAGGGTTACGGTTAGGATTATGGTCAGGATTCCTCCTAGTGTAAGTGGTACAGTGAGGGTTAGTTTTATGTTTAGTGTATGGTTTCGCCTAGAGTGAAGGTTAGGGTTATGCTTAGGGTTAGGGTTAGGGTTAGGGTTAGGGTTTTGCCTAGGGTTAGGGTAAGGTTTAAGGTTAGGGTTTCAGCTAGGGTTAAGTTCAGGGTAGGGTTTAGGGTTTCTGCTATATTTTGGGTTAGGGTTAGGGTTACAGATTTTGCCTAGGACAAGGGTGGGAGTACGGTTAGTATTTCACCCAGGGTTAGGGTTAGGGTTAGGGTTATGTTTTCTCCTAGGTTTACAGTTTGGGTTAATTTTAGGGTTTTGCCTAGGGTTAGGGTTAGAATTAGGGTTAGGGATTTGCCTAGGTTTAGGCTTAGAGTTAGGGTTAGGTTTACACCTAGGATTATTTTTAGGGTTAGGGTTAGGTTTTTGGCCATGGTTAGGGTAGTTTTAGGGTTAGGTTTTAGCCTAAGTTTAGGGTTGGTGTTAGGGTTAGGTTTAGGGTTTCCCATAGGGTTAGAGTTAGGGGTAGGTTTAGGGTTTTCCCTAGGGTTAGGTTTAGGGTTTCTCCTAGGTTTACGGTTAGGATTAGAGATAGGTTTAGGGTTACTGTTAGGGATACGGTTTCACGTACGTTTAGGGTTAGGGTTTTTCCTAGGATTAGGTTTAGGTTTAGTGTTAGGGTTTTGGCTAGGGTTAGATTTGTTTCAGCATTACAGCTAGGGTTAGGGTTAGGTTTATGTTTTTGCCGACTCTTAGGATTAGGTTTACGGTTAGGTTTTCACCTAGGGTTAGGGTTAGGGATAGGGTTAGGGTAAGTGTTAGGGTTAATGTTAGGGTTAGGGCTATGTTTTTGGCTAGGGGTAGGCTTAGGTTTAGTGTTAGGATTTCACCTAAGTTTAGGGAGAGTGTTTGTGCTAGGTTTTCTGCTTGGGTTAGGTTATGCTAAGGCATTCAGCTAGGGTTACGGTTAGGATTATGGTTAGAGTTTCTCCTCATGTAAGTGGTACAGTTAAGGTTAGGGTTAGGTTTAGTGTATCGTTTCACCTAGAGTGAATTTTAGGGTTATGCTTAGGGTTAGGGTTAGTGTTAGGGTTAAAGTTAGGGTTTTGGCTAGGGTTAGGGTAAAGTTTAGGGTTAGGGTTTCAGCTAGGGTTAGTGTTAGGGTAGGGTTTAGGATTTCAGCTAGGTTTTGGGTTAGGGTTAGGGTTACTGATTTGCCTAGGGCAAGAGTGAGAGTTACGGTTAGGGTTTCACCCAGGGTTAGGGTTAGGGTTAGAGTTATGTTTTCTCCTAGGTTTACACTTTGGGTTAAATTTAGGGTTTTGCCTAGGGGTAGGGTTAGAATTAGGATTAGGGTTTTGCCTAGGTATAGGGTTAGAGTTACGTTTAGGTTTTCACCTAGGGTTAGTTTTAGGGTTAGGGTTATGTTTTTGGCTGGGGTTAGGGTAGGTTTAGGGTTAGGTTTTAGCCAAAGGTTAGGGTTAGGGTTAGGGTTAGGGTTTCCCATAGGGTTAGTGTTAGGGGTAGGGTTAGGTTTTTGCCTAGGGATAGGGTTAGGGTTTCTCCTAGGGTTAGGTTTAGGATTTGAGCTAGGTTTAGGGTTAGTGTTAGGGTTATGGTTTCGCCTACGTTAAGGGTTAGGGTTTTTCCTAGGATTAGGTTTAGGTTTAGTGTTAGGGTTATGGCTAGGGTTAGATTTGGTTCACCATTACAGCTAGGGTTAGGGTTAGGTTTAGGGTTTTGCCTCCTGTTAGGGTTAGGGTTAGGGTTAGTTTTTAACCTAGGTTTAGGGTTGGGTTACGGTGAGGGTAAGTGTTAGGGTTAGTGTTAGGGTTAGGGCTATGTATTTGGCAACGGGTAGGCATAGGTTTAGGGTTAGGATTTCACCTAAGTCCAGGGAGAGGGTTAGTGCTATGGTTTCTGCTTGGGTTAGGTTATGTTAAGGCATTCAGCTAGGTGTACGGTTAGGATTATGGTTAGGGTTTCTCCTAGTGTAAGTGGTACAGTTAGGGTTTGGGTTAGGTTTAGTGTATGGTTTCGCCTAGAGTGAAGGTTAGGGTCATGCTTAGGGTTAGGGTTAGGGTTAGGGTTAGGGTTTGCCTAGGGTTAGGGTTAAGGTTAAGGTTATGTTTTCTCCTAGGTTTATTGTTTGGGTTAATTTTAGGGTTTTGCCTAGGGTTAGGGTTGGAATTAGGGTTAGGGTTTTGCCTAGGTTTAGGGTTAGAGTTAGGGTTAGGTTTTCAACTAGGGTTAGTTTTAGGTTTAGGGTTAGGTTTTTGGCTAGGGTTAGGGCAGGTTAGGGTTAGGTTTTAGCCTAAGGTTAGGGTTAGGGTTAGGGTTAGGGTTTCCCATAGTGTTAGTGTTAGGGTTAGGATTAGGGTTTTGCCTAGGGTTAGGGTTAGGGTTTCTCCTAGGGTTAGGGTTAGGATTTGAGCTAGGTTTAGGATTAGTGTTAGGGGTGTGGTTTCGCCTACGTTTAGTGTTTGGGTTTTTCCTAGGAATAGGGTTAAGTTTAGTGTTATGGTTTTGGCTAGGGTTAGATTTGGTTCAGCATTACACCTAGGGTTAGGGTTAGTTTTAGGGTTTTGCCTACTGTTAGGGTTAGGGATAGTTTTTCAGCTAAGGTGAGGGCTAGGGTTATGGTAAGTGTTAGGGTTAGTGGTAGGGTTAGGGCTATGTTTTTGGCTAGGAGTAGGCTTAGGTTTAGTGTTAGGATTTCACCTAAGTTTAGGGAGAGGGTTAGTGCTAGGGTTTCTGCTTGGATTAAGGTTATGTTAAGGCATTCAGCTAGGGTTACGGTTAGGATTATGTTAAGTGTTTCTACTAGTGTAAGTGGTACAGTTAGTGTTAGGGTTAGGGTTAGTGTATGGTTTCGCCTAGAGAGAAGGTTAGGGTTATGCTTCGGGTTAGAGTTAGGGTTAGGGTTAGGGTTTTGCCTAGGGTTAGGGTAAGGTTTAGGTTTAGGGATTCAGCTATGGTAAGGGTTAGGGTAGGGTTTAGGGTTTCAGCTAGGTTTTGGGTTAGGGTTAGGGTTACAGATTTGCCTAGGGCAAGAGTCAGAGTTACGGTTAGTGTTTCACCCAGGGTTAGGGTTAGGGTTAGGGTTATGTTTTCTCCTAGTATTATAGTTTGGGTTAATTTTAGGGTTTTAGTGTTAGGGGTAGGGTTAGGGTTTTGCCTAGGATTAGGGTTAGGGTTTCTCCTAGGGTTAGGTTTAGGATTTGAGCTAGGTTTAGGGTTAGTGTTAGGGTTAGGGTTTCCCCGACGTTAAGGGTTAGGGTTTTTCCTAGGATTAGGGTTAGGCTTAGTGTTAGGATTTTGGCTAAGGTTAGATTTGGTTCAGCATTACAGCTAGGGTTAGGGTTAGGTTTAGGGTTTTGCCTACTGTTAGGGTTAGGGTTAGGTTTAGTTTTTCACCTAGGGTTAGGGTTAGGGTTAGGGTTAGGGTAAGTGTTAGGGTTAGTGTTAAGGTTAGGGCTGTGTTTTTGGCTAGGGGTAGGCTTAGGTTTCGGGTTAGGATTTCACCTAAGTTTATGGAGAGGATTAGTGTTATTGTTTCTGCTTGGGTTAGGGTTATGTTAAGGCATTCATCTAGGGTTATGGTTAGGATTATGGTTAGGGTTTCTCCTAGTATAAGTGGTACAGTTCGGGTTAGGGTTAGGTTTAGTGTATGTTTCCACCTAGAGTGTAGGTTAGGTTTATGCTTAGTGTTAGGGTTAAGTTTAGGGTTTTGCCTAGGGTTATGGTAAGATTTAGGGTTAGGGTTAGGGTAGGGTTTAGGGTTTCAGCTAGGTTTGGGTTAGGGTTAGGGTTACAGATTTGCCTAGGGCAAGAGTGAGAGTTACGGTTAGGGTTTCACCCATCGTTAGGGTTAGGGTCAGGATTATGTTTTCTCCTAGGTTTACATTTTGTGTTAATTTTAGGGTTTTGCCTAGGGTTAGGGTTAGTATTAGGGTTAGGGTTTTGCCTAGGTTTAGGTTTAGAGTTAGGGTTAGGTTTTCACCTAGGGTTAGTTTTAGGGATAGGGTTAGGTTTTTGGCTAGGGTTAGGGTAGGTTTAGGGTTAGATTTTAGCCTAAGGTTAGGGTTAGGTTTAGGGTTAGGGTTAGGGATTCCCATAGGGTTACTGTTAGGGGTAGGGTTAGGGTTTTGCCTAGGGTTAGGGTTAGAGTTTCTCCTAGGGTTAGGGTTAGGATTTGAGCTAGGTTTAGGTTTAGTGTTAGGGTTATGGTTTCGCCTACGTTTAGGGTTAGGGTTTTTCCTAGGATTAGGGGTAGGTTTAGGGTTAGGGTTTTGGCTAGGGTTAGATTTGGTTCAGCATTACAGCTAGGGTTAGGGTTAGGTTTAGGGTTTTGCCTACTGTTAGGGTAAGGGTTAGTGTTAATTTTTCACCTAGGGTTAGGGTTAGGGTTAGGTTTAGGGTAAGTGTTAGGGTTAATGTTAGGGTTAGGGCTATGTATTTGGCTAGGGGTAGGCTTAGGTTTAGGGTTAGGATTTCACCTAAGTTTAGGGAGAGTGTTTGTGCTAGGTTTTCTGCTTGGGTTAGGTTATGTTAAGGCATTCAGCTAGGGTTACGGTTAGGATTATGGTTAGGGTTTCTTCTCGTGTAAGTGGTACAGTTAAGATTAGGGTTAGGTTTAGTGTATGGTTTCGCCTAGAGTCAAGGTTAGGGTTTTGCTTAGGGTTAGGTTTAGGGTTAGGGTTAAAGTGAGGGTTTTGGCTAGGGTTAGGGTAAAGTTTAGGGTTAGGGTTTCAGCTAGGGTCAGGGTTAGGGTAGGGTTTAGGATTTCAGCTAGGTTTTCGGTTAGGGTTAGGGTTACTGATTTGCCTAGGGCACGAGTGAGAGTTACGGTTAGGGTTTCACCCAGGGTTAGGGTTAGGGTTAGAGTTATGTTTTCTCCTAGGTTTACAGTTTGGGTTAAATTTAGGGTTTTGCCTAGGGGTAGGGTTAGAATTAGGGTTAGGGTTTTGCCTTGGTTTAGGGTTATAGTAAGGGTTAGGTTTTCACCTAGGGTTAGTTTTAGGGTTAGGGTTAGGTTTTTGGCTGGGGTTAGGGTAGGTTTAGGGTTAGGTTTTAGCCTAAGGTTAGGGTTAGGGTTAGGGTTAGGGTTTCCCATAGGGTTAGTGTTATGGGTAGGGTTAGGGTTTTGCCTAGGGTTAGGGTTAGGGTTTCTCCTAGGGTTAGGATTAGGATTTGATTTAGGTTTAGGGTTACTGTTAAGGTTATGGTTTCGCCTTCGTTAAGGGTTAGGGTTTCTCCTAGGATTAGGGTTAGGTTAATGTTAGGGTTTTGGCTAGGGTAAGATTTGGTTCAGCATTTCAGCTAGGGTTAGGTTTAGGTTTAGGGTTTTGCCTACTGTTAGGGTTAGGGTTACGGTTAGGTTTTCACCTAAGGTTTCGGTTGGGGTTAGGGATAGGGTTCGTGTTAGGGTTAGTGTTAGGGTTAGGGCTATGTTTTTGGCTAGGGGTAGGCTTAGGTTTAGGGTTAGGATTTCACCTAAGTTTAGGGAGAGGGTTAGTGCTAGGGTTTCTGCTTTGGTTAGGGTTATGTTAAGGCATTCAGCTAGGGTTACGGTTAGGATTATGGTAAGGGTTTCTCCTAGTGTAAGTGGTACAGTTAGGGTTTGGTTTAGGTTTAGTGTATGGTTTCGCCTAGAGTGAAGGTTAGTGTTATGCTTAGGGTTAGGTTTCGGGATAGGGTTAGGGTTTTGCCTAGGGTTAAGGTTAGGGTTTCTCCTAGGGTTAGGGTTAGGATTTGAGCTAGGTTTAGGGTTAGTGTTAGGGTTAGGGTTTTGCCTACGTTTAGGGTTAGGGTTTTTCCTAGCATTAGGGTTAGGCTTAGTGTTAGGATTTTGGCTAGTGTTACATTTGGTTCAGCATTATAGCTAGGGTTAGGGTTAGGTTTATGGTTTTGCCTACAGTTAGCGTTAGGGTTAGTGTTAGTTTTTCACCTAGGGTTAGGGTTAGGGTTAGGGTTAGAGTAAGTGTTAGGGTTAGTGTTAGGATTAGGGCTATGTTTTTGGCTAGGGGTAGGCTTAGATTTAGGGTTAGGATTTCAACTAAGTTTAGGGAGAGGGTTAGTGCTAGGGTTTCTGCTTGGATTAGGGTTATGTTAAGGCATTCAGCTAGGGTTACGGTTAGGATTATGGTTAGGGTTTCTCCTAGAGTAAGTGGTACAGTTAGGTTTAGGGTTAGGTTTAGTTTATGGTTTCGCCTAGAGTGAAGGTTAGGTTTATGCTTAGGGTTAGGTTTAGGGTTAGGGTGAAGGTTAGGGTTTTGCCTAGGGTTAGGTTAAGGTTTAGGGTTAGGGTTTCAGGTAGGGTTAGGGTTAGTGTAGGGTTTCGGATTTCAGCTAGGTTGTGGGTTAGGGTTAGGGTTACAGATTTGCATAGGGCTAGAGTGAGAGTTACGGTTAGGGTTTCACCCAGGGTTAGGGTTAGTGTTAGGGTTATGTTTTATCCTAGGTTTACAGTTTGGGTTAATTTTAGGGTTTTGCCTAGGGTTAGGGTTAGAATTAGGGTTAGGGTTTTGCCTAGGTTTAGGGTTAGAGTTAGGGTTAGGTTTTCAACTAGGGTTAGTTTTAGGGTTAGGGTTAGGTTTTTGGCCGGGGTTAGGGTAGGTTTAGGGTTAGGTTTTAGCCTAAGGTTAGGGTTAGGGTTAGGGTTAGGGTTTCCCATAGGGTTGGTGTTAGGGGTAGGGTTAGGGTTTTGCCTAGGGTTAGGGTTAGTGTTTCTCCTAGGTTTAGCGTTAGGATTTGAGCTAAGTTTACAGTTAGTGTTAGGGTTATGGTTTCGCCTACGTTTAGGGTTAGGGTTTTTCCTAGGATTAGCGTTAGGTTTCGTGTTAGGGTTTTGCCTAGGGTTAGATTTGCTTCAGCATTACAGCTAGGGTTAGGGTTAGGTTTAGGGTTTTGCCTAATGTTAGGGTTAGGGTTAGGGTTAGTTTTTCACCTAGGGTTAGGGTTAGGGTTAGGGTTAGGGTAAGTGTTATGGTTAGTGTTAGGGTTATGGCTATGTTTTTGGCTAGGGTAGGCTTAGGTTTAGGGTTAGGATTTCACCTAAGTTTAGGGCGAGGGTTAGTGCTGGGGTTTCTGCTTGGGTTAGGGTTATGTTAAGGCATTCAGCTAGGGTTACGGTTAAGATTATGGTTAGGGTTTCTCCTAGTGTAAGTGGTACAGTTAGGGTTAGGGTTAGGTTTAGTGTATGGTTTCGCCTGGAGTGAAGGTTAGGTTTAAGCTTAGGGATAGGGTTAGGTTTAGGGTTACGGTTAGGGTTTTGCCTAGGGTTAGTGTAAGGGTTAGGGTTAGGGTTTCAGCTAGGGTTAGGGTTAGGGTAGGGTTTAGGGTTTCAGCTAGGTTTTGGGTTAGGGTTAGGGTTACAGATTTGCCTAGGCAAGAGTGAGAGTTACGTTTAGGGTTTCACCCAGGGTAGGGTTAGGGTTAGGGTTATGTTTTCCACTAGGTTTACAGTTTGGGTTAATTTTAGGGTTTTGCCTAGGGTTAGGGTTAGAATTAGGGTTAGGGTTTTGCGTAGGTTTAGGGTTAGAGTTAGGGTTAGGTTTTCACCTAGGGTTAGTTTTCGGTTTATGGTTAGGTTTTTGGCTAGGGTTAGGGTAGGTTTAGGTTTAGGTTTTAGCCTAAGGTTAGGGTTAGGGTTAGGGTTAGGGTTTCCCAAAGGGTTAGTGTTAGGGGTATGGTTAGGTTTTTGCCTAGGGTTAGGGTTAGTGTATCTCTTAGTGATAGGGTTAGGATTTGAGCTAGGTTTAGGGTTAGTGTTAGGGTTATGGTTTCGCCTATATTTAGGGTTAGGTTTTTTCCTAGCATTAGGGTTAGGTGTAGTTTTAGGGTTTTGGTTTTGGTTAGATTTTTTTCAGCATTACAGCGAGGGTTAGGGTTAGGTTAGGGTTTTGCCTACTGTTAGGGTTAGGGTTAGTGTTAGTTTTTCACCTACGGTTAGGGTTAGGGTTAGGGTTAGGGTAATTGTTAGGGTTAGTTTTAGGGTTTGGGCTATGTTTTTGGCTAGGGTTAGGCTTAGGTTTAGGGTTAGGATTTGACCTAAGTTTAAGGAGAGCGTTAGTGCTAGGGTTTCTACTTGGATTAGGGTTATGTGAAGGCATTCAGCTAGGGTTACGGTTAGGATTATGGTTAGGGTTTCTCCTAGTGTAAGTGGTACAGTTAGGGTTATGGTTAGGTTTAATGTATGGTTGCGCCTAGAGTGAAGGTTAGGGTTAGGTTTAGGGTTAGGGTAAGGTTTAGGTTTAGTGTATGTTTCGCCTAGAGTGAAGGTTAGGTTTATGCTTAGGGTTAGGGTTAGGGTTAGGGTTAGGGTTAGGGTTTTGCCTACGGTTAGGGTAAGGTTTAGGGGTAGGGTTTCAGCTAGGGTTAGGATTAGGGTAGGGTTTAGGTTTTCAGCTAGGTTTTGGGTTAGGTTTAGGGTGACAGATTTGCCTAGGGCAAGAGTGAGAGTTATGGTTAGGGTTTCACCCAGGGTTAGGGTTAGGGTTAGGGTTATGTTTTCTCCTAGGTTTACATTTTGGGTTAATTTTAGGGTTTTTCCTAGGGTTAGGGTTAGAATTACGGTTAGAGTTTTGCCTAGGTTTTGGGTTAGAGTTAGGGTTAGGTTTTCTCGTAGGGTTAGTTTTCGTGTTAGGGTTAGGTTTTTGGCTAGGGTTAAGGTAGGTTTAGGATTAGGTTTTAGCCTAATTTTACGTTTAGGGTTAGGGATAGGGTTAGGGTTTCCCATAGGGTGAGTGTTAGGTGTAGGGTTATGGTTTTGCCTAGGGTTAGGGTAAGGGTTTCTCCTAGGGTTAGGGTTAGAATTTGAGCTAGGTTTAGGGTTATTGTTAGGGTGATGGATTCGCGTACGTTTGGGTTTAGGGTTTTTCTTAGGATTAGGGTTAGGTTTAGTGTTAGGGTTTTGGCTAGGGTTAGATTTGGTTCAGCATTACAGCTAGGGTTAGGGTTAGGTTTATTGTTTTGCCTACTGTTAGGGTTAGGTTTAGGGATAGGTTTTCACCTAGGGTTAGGGTTAGGGTTAGGGTTAGGGTAAGTGTTAGTGTTAGTGTTAGGGTTAGGCTATGTTTTTGGCTAGGGGTAGGCTTATGTTTAGGGTTGGGATTTCACCTAAGTTTAGGGAGAGTGTTAGTGCTAGGGATTCTGCTTGGGTTAGCGTTATGTTAAGGCATTCAGCTAGGGTTACGTTTAGGGTTTCTCCTAGTGTAAGTGGTACACTTATTGTTAGGGTTAGGTTTAGTGTATGGTTTCGCCTAGAGAGTAGGTTAGGGTTATGCTTAGGGTTAGGGTTAGGGTTAGTGTTAGGGTTTTGCCTATGGTTAGGGTAAGGTTTAGGGTTTGGGTTTCAGCTAGGGTTAGGGTTAGGGGAGGGTTTAGGGTTTCAGCTAGGTTTTGGGTTAGGGTTAGGGTTACAGAATTGCCTAGGGCAAGAGTGAGAGTTAGGGTTAGTGTTTCACCCAGGTTTAGGGTTATGTTTAGCATTATGTTTTCTCCTAGGTTTACAGTTTGGGTTAATTTTAGGGTTTTGCCTAGGGTTAGGGTTAGAATTAGGATTAGGGTTTTGCCTAGGTTTAGGCTTAGAGTTAGGGTTAGGTTTTCATCTAGGGTAGGTTTAGGGTTATGGTAAGGTTTTTGGCTAGGGTTAGGTTAGGTTTAGGGTTAGGTTTTAGCCTAAGCTTAGGGTTAGGGTTATGGTTAGGGTTTCCCATAGGGTTAGTGTTAGGGGTAGTGTTAGGGTTTTGCCTAGGGTTAGGGTTAGGGTTTCTCCGAGGGTTAGGGTTAGGATTTGAGCTAGGTTAGGGTTACTGTTAGGGTAATGGTTTCGCCTACATTTAGGGTTAGGTTTTTTCCTAGGATTAGGGTTAAGTTTAGTGTTAGGTTTTTGTCTAGGGTTAGATTTGGTTCAGCATTACAGCTAGGGTTAGGGTTAGGTTTATGGTTGTGCCTACTGTTAGGGTTAGGATTAGGGTTAGATTTTCACCTAGGGTTAGGGTTAGGGTTAGGGTTAGGGTAAGTGTTAGGGTTAGTGTTAGTTTTGGGGCTCTGTTTTTGGCTAGGGGTAGGCTTAGGTTTAGGGTTTGGATTTCACCTAAGTTTAGGGAGAGGGTTAGTGCTAGGGTTTCTGCTTGGGTTAGGGTTATGTTAAGGCATTCAGCAGGGCTATGGTTAGTGTTATTGTTATGGTTTCTCCTATTGTAAATGGTACAGTTAGGGTTAGGGTTAGGTTTAGTGTATGGTTTCGCCTAGAGTGAAGATTAGGGTTATGCTTAGGGTTAGGTTGAGGGTAAGGGTTAGGGTTTTTCCTCGGCTTAGGGGAAGGTTTAGGTTTAGGGTTTCAGCTAGGGTTAGGGTTAGGGTAGGGTTTAGGGTTTAAGCTAGGTTTTGGGTTAGGGTTAAGTTTACAGATTTGCCTAGGGCAAGAGTGAGAGTTACGGTTAGGGTTTCACCCAGGGTTAGGTTTAGGTTTTGGGTTATGTTTTCTCCTAGGTTTACAGTTTGGGTTAAATTTAGGGTTTTGTCTAGGGTAAGGGTTACAATTAGGGTTAGGTTTTTGCCTAGGTTTGGGGTTAGTGTTAGGGATAGGTTTTCACCTAAGGTTAGTTTTTGGGTTAGGGTTAGGTTTTTGGCTGGGGTTAGGGTAGGTTTAGGGTTAGGTTTTAGCCTAAGGTTAGGGTTAGTTTTAGGGTTAGCGTTAGGGTTTCCCATAGGGTTATTGTTAGGGGTAGGGTTAGGGTTTTGCCTAGGGTTATTGTTAGGGTTTTCCCTACGGTTAGGGTAAGGTTTAGGGGTAGGGTTTCAGCTAGGGTTAGGGTAAGGGTAGGGTTTAGGGTTTCAGCTAGGTTTTGCGTTAGGGATAGTGTTACTGATTTGCCTAGGGCAAGAGTGAGAGTTAAGGTTAGGGTTTCACCCAGGGTTAGGGTTAGGGTTAGGGTTATGTTTTCTCCTAGGTTTACAGTTTGGGTTAATTTTAGGGTTTTGCCTAGGGTTAGGGTTAGAATTAGGGTTAGTGTTTTGCCTAGGTTTAGGGTTAGAGTTAGGGTTAGGTTTTCACCTGCGGTTAGTTTTCGCGTTAGGTTTAGGTTTTTGGTTGGGTTAGGGTAGGTTTAGGGTTAAGTTTTAGCCTAGGGTTAGGGATAGGTTTAGAGTTAGGTTTAGGGTTTCCCATAGGGTTAGTGTTAGGGGAAGGGTTAGGGTTTTGCCTAGGGTTAGGGTTAGGGATTCTCCTAGGGTTACGGTTAGGATTTGAGCTAGGTTTAGGGTTAGTGTTAGGATTATGGTGTCGCCTACGTTTTGGGTTAGGGTTTTTCCTAGGATTAGGGTTAGGTTTAGTGTTAGGGTTTTGGCTAGGGTTAGATTTGGTTCAGCATTACAGCTAGGGTTAGGGTTAGGTATAGGGTTTTGCCTACTATTAGGGTTAGGGTTAGGGTTAGTTTTTCACCTAGTGTTATGGTTAGGGTTACGGTTAGGGTAAGTGTTAGGTTTAGTGTTACTGTTACGGCTATGTTTTTGGCTAGGGGTAGGCTTAGGTTTAGGTTTAGTATTTCACCTAAGTTTGGGAGAGGGTTAGTGCTAGGGTTTCTGCTTAGATCAGGGTTATGTTAAGGCATTCAGCTAAGGTTACGGTTAGGATTATGGTTAGGATTTCTCCTAGTGTAAGTGTTACAGTTAGGGTTAGGGTTAGGTTTAGTGTATGGTTTCGCCTAGAGTGAAGTTTAGGCTTATGCTTAAGTTTAGGATTAGGGTTAGGGTTAGGGTTTTGCCTAGGATTAGGGTAAGGTTTAGGGTTAGGGTTTCAGCTTGGGTTAGGGTTAGGGTAGGGTTTAGGGTTTCACCTAGGTTTTGCATTAGGGTTAAGGTTACAGATTTGCCTAGGGCAAGAGTGAGAGTTACGGTTAGGGTTTCACCCTGGGTTAGAGTTAGGGTTAGGGTTATGTTTTCTCCTAGGTTTACAGTTTGGGTTAATTTTAGGGTTTTGCCTAGTGTTAGGGTTAGAATTAGGGTTAGGGTTTTGCCTAGGTTTAGGGTTAGAGTTAGGGTTAGGTTTTCACCTAGGGTTACTTCTCAGGTTAGGGTTAGGTTTTTGATAGGGTTAGGGTAGGTTTAGGGTTAGGTTTTAGCCTAAGGTTAGGGTTAGGTTTAGGGTTAGGGTTAGGGTTTCCCATAGGGTTAGTGTTAGGTGTAGGGTTAGGGTTTTGCCTAGGGTTAGGGTTAGGGTTTCTCCTAGGTTTAGGGTTAGGATTTGACCTAGGTTTAGGATTAGTCTTAGGGTTATGGTTTCGCCTACGTTTTGGGTTAGGGTTCTTCCAAGAATTAGGGTTAGGTTTAGTGTTAGGTTTTTGGCTAGGGTTAGGGTAGGTTTAGGGTTAAGTTTTATCCTAGGGTTAGGGATAGGGTTATTGTTATGTTTAGGGTTTCCCATAGGGTTAGTATTAGGCGTAGGGTTAGGGTTTTGCCTAGAGTTAGGGTTAGGGTTTCTCCTAAGGTTAGGGTTAGGATTTGAGCTAGGTTTAGGGTTAGTGTTAGGGTTATGGTTTCACTTAGGTTTTGGGTTAGGGTTTTTCCTAGTATTAGGTTTAGGTTTATTGTTAGGGTTTTGGCTAGGGTTAGATTTGGTTCAGCATTACAGCTAGGGTTAGGGTGAGGTTTAGGGTTTGCCTACTATTACGGTTAGAGTTAGGGTTAGTTTTTCACCTAGGGTTAGGGTTAGGGTAAGTGTTAGGTTTAGTGTTAGGTTTAGGGCTATGTTTTTGCTAGGGGTAGGCTTAGGTTTAGGGTTAGGATTTCACCTAAGTTTAGGGAGAGGGTTAGTGCTAGGGTTTCTGCTTGGGTTAGGGTTATGTTAAGGCATTCAGATAGGGTTACGATTAGGATTATGGTTAGGGTTTCTCCTAGTGTAAGTGGTACAGTTAGGGTTAGGGTTAGGTTTAGTGTATGGTTTCGCCTAGAGTGAAGGTTAGGGTTATGTTTATGGTTAGGTTTAGGTTTAGGGTTTTGCCTAGGGTTAGGGTAACTTTTAGGGTTAGGTTTTCAGCTAGGGTTAGGGTTATGGTAGGGTTTAGGGTTTCAGCTACGTTTTGGGTTAGGGTAAGTGTTACAGATTTGCCTAGGGCAAGAGTGAGTGTTACGGTTAGGGTTTCACCCAGGGTTAGGGTTAGGGTTAGGGTTATGTTTTCTCCTAGGTTTACAGTTTGGGTTAATTTTAGGGTTTTGCCTAGGGTTAGTGTTAGAATTAGGGTTAGGGTTTTGCCTAGGTTTTCGGTTAGAGTTAGGGTTAGGTTTTCACCTAGGGTTAGTTTTCGGGTTAGGGTTAGGTTTTTGGCTAGGTTTAGGGTAGGTTTAAGGTTAGGTTTTAGCCTAAGGTTAGGGTTAGGTTTAGGGTTAGGGTTAGGGTTTCCCATGAGGTTAGTGTTAGGTGTAGGGTTAGGGTTTTGCCTAGGGTTAGGGTTAGTGTTTCTCGTAGGGTTAGGGTTCGGATTTGAGCTAGGTTTAGGGTTATTGTTACGGTTATGGTTTCGCCTACGTTTAGGGTTAGGGTTTTTCCTAGTATTATGTTTAGGTTTAGTGTTAGGGTTTTGGCTATGGTTAAATTTGGTTCAGCATTACAGCTAGGGTTAGGGTTAGGTTTAGGGTTTTGCCTACTCTTTGGGTTAGGGTTAGGGTTAGTTTTATACCTAGGGTTAGGGTTAGTGTTAGTGTTAGGGTAAGTGTTAGGGTTAGTGTTACTGTTAGGGCTATGTTTTTGGCTAGGGGTAGGCTTAGTTTAGGGTTACGATTTCACCTAGGTTTAGGGAGAGGGTTAGTGCTAGGGTTTCTGCTTGGGTTAGGGTTATGTTAAGGCATTCAGCTAGGGTTACGGTTAGGATTATGGTTAGGGTTTCTCCTAGGGTAAGTGGTACAGTTAGGGTTAGGGTTAGTTTTAGTGTATGATTTCGCCTAGAGTGAAGGTTACGGTTATGCTTAGGGTTAGGGTTAGGGTTAGGGTTAGGGTTTTGCCTAGGGTTAGGGTAAGGTTTAGGGTTAGGGTTTCAGCTAGGGTTAGGGTTAGGATAGGGTATAGGGTTTCAGCTAGGTATTGGGTTAGGGTTAGGGTTACAGATTTGCCTAGGGCAAGAGTGAGAGTTACGGTTAGGGTTTCACCCAGGGTTAGGTTTAGGGTTAATGTTACGTTTTCTCCTGGGTTTAAAGTTTGGGTTAATTTTAGGGTTTTGCCTAGGGTTAGGGTTAGAATTATGGTTAGGGTTTTTCCTAGGTTTAGGGTTAGAGTTAGTGTTAGGTTTTCACCTACGGTTAATTTTCGGTTTAGGGTTAGGTTTTTGGCTAGGGTCAGGGTAGGTTTAGGGTTAGGTTTTAGCCTAAGGTTATGGTTATCATTAGGGTTATGGTTAGGGTTTCCCATAGGGTTAGTGTTAGGGGTTGGGTTAGGGTTTTGCCTAGGGTAAGGGTTAGGGTTTCTCCTAGGGTTAGGATTAGGATTTGAGGTAGGTTTGGGGTTATTGTTAGGGTTATGGTTTCGCATACGTTTAGGGTTAGGGTTTTTCCTAGGATAAAGGTTAGGTTTAGTGTTAGGGTTTTGTCTAGGGTTAGAGTAAGGTTTAGGGTTAGGGTTTCAGCTAGGATTAGGGTTAGGGGAGTGTTTAGGGCTTCATCTAGGTTTTGGGTTAGGGTTAGGGTTACATATTTGCCTAGGGCAAGAGTGAGAGTTAAGGTTATGGTTTCACCCAGGGTTAGGTTTAGGGTTAGGGTTATGTTTTCTCCTAGGTTTACAGTTTGGGTTAATTTTAGGGTTTTGCCTACGGTTAGTGTTAGAATTAGGGTTAGGGTTTTGCCTAGGTTTAGGGTTAGAGTTAGGGTTAGGTTTTCACCTAGGGTTAGTTTTCGGGTTAGGGTTAGGTTTTTGGCTATGGTTAGGGTAGGTTTCGGGTTAAGTTTTAGCCTAGGGTTAGGGATAGGTTTAGGGTTTCCCATAGGGTTAGTGTTAGGGGTAGGGTTAGGGTTTTGCCTAGGGTTAGGGTTAGGGTTTCTCCTAGGGTTAGGGTTGGGATTTGAGCTAGGTTTAGGGTTAGTGTTAGGATTATGGTTTCGCCTAGGTTTTGGGTTAGGGTTTTTCCTAGGATTAGGGTTAGGTTTATGTTAGGGTTTTGGCTACGGTTAGATTTGGTTCAGCATTACAGCTAGGGTTAGGGTTAGGTTTAGGGTTTTGCCTACTGTTAAGTTAGGTTTAGGGTTAGTTTTTCACTTAGGGTTAGGGTTAGGGTTAGGGTAAGTGTTAGGGTTAGTGTTAGGGTTAGGGCTATGTTTTTGGGAAGGGCTAGGCTTAGGTTTAGGGTTAGGATTTCACCTAAGTTTCTGGAGAGGGTTAGTGCTAGGGTTTCTGCTTGGGTAGGGTTATGTTAAGGCATTCAGCTAGGGTTACGGTTAGGATTATGGTTAGGGTTTCTCCTAGTGTAAGTAGTACAATTCGGGTTAGGTTTAGGTTTAGTGTATGGTTTCGCCTAGAGTGTAGGTTAGGGTTATGCTTAGGGTTAGGGTTAGGGTTTTGTCTAGGGTTAGGGTAAGGTTTAGGGTTAGGGTTTCAGCTAGGGTTAGGGTTAGGGTAGGGTTTAGGGTTTCAGCAAGGTTTTGGATTAGGGTTAGGGTTACAGATTTGCCTAGGGGAAGAGTGAGAGTTACGGTTAGGGTTTCACCCAGAGTTAGGGTTAGGGTTAGGGTTATGTTTTCTCCTAGGTTTACAGTTTGGGTTAATTTTAGGGTTTTGCCTAGGGTTAGGGTTAGAATTAGGGTTAGGGTTTTGCCTAGGTTTAGGGTTAGAGTTAGGGTTAGGTATTCACCTAGGGTTAGTTTTCGGGTTAGGGTTAGGTTTTTGGCTAAGGTTAGGGTAGGTTTACGGTTACATTTTAGCCTAAGGTTAGGGTTAGGGTTAGGGTTAGTGTTAGGGTTTCCCATAGGGTTAGTGTTAGGGGTAGGGTTAGGGTTTTTCCTAGTGTTATGGTTAGGGTTTCTCCTAGGTTTCGGGTTAATATTTCAGCTAGGTTTAGGTTTAGTGTTAGGTTTATGGTTTCGCCTATGTTTAGGGTTAGGGTTCTTCCAAGATTAGGGTTAGGTTTATTGTTAGGGTTTTGGCTGGGTTAGATTTGGTTCAGCATTACAGCTATTGTTAGGGTTAGGTTTAGGTTTTTGCCTACTGTTAGGGTTAGGGTTAGGGTTAGTTTTTCACCTAGGGTTAGGGTTAGGTTAGGGTTAAAGTAAGTGTTAGGTTTAGTTTAAGGGTTAGGGCTATGTGTTTGGCTAGGGTTAGGCTTAGGTTTGAGGTTAGGATTCCTCCTAAGTTTAGGGAGAGGGTTAGTGCTAGGGATTCTGCTTGGGTTAGGGTTATGTTAAAGCATTCATCTAGGGTTGCTCTTAGGATTATGGTTAGAGTTTCTCCTAGTGTAAGTGGTACATTTAAGGATAGGGTTAGGTTTAGTGTATGGTTTCGCCTATTGTGAAGGTTAGGGTTATGCTTAATGTTAGGGTTAGGGTTAGGGTTAGGGTCAGGGTTTTGCCTAAGTTTAGGGTAAGGTTTAGTGTTAGGTTTGCAGCTAGGGTTAGGGTTAGGGTAGGGTTTAGTGTTTCAGCTAGGTTTTGGGTTAGGTTTAGGGTTACAGATTTGCCTAGGGCAAGAGTGAAAGTTACGGTTAGGGTTTCACCCTGGGTTAGAGTTAGGGTTAGGGTTATGTTTTCTCCTAGGTTTACAGTTTGGGTTAATTTTAGGTTTTTGCCTAGGGTTAGGGTTAGTATTAGGGTTAGGGTTTGCCTATGTTTAGGGTTAGAGTTAGGGTTAGGTTTTCACCTAGGGTTACTTCTCAGGTTAGTGTTAGGTTTTTTGCTAGGGTTAGGGTAGGTTTAGGGTTAGGTTTTAGGCTAAGGTTAGGGTTAGGGTTAGGGTTAGCGTTAGGGTTTCCCATAGGGTTAGTGTTAGGGGTAGGGTTAGGCTTTTGCCTAGGGTTAGGTTTAGGGTTTCTCCTACGGTTAGGGTTAGGATTTGAGCTAGGTTTAGGATTAGTCTTAGGGTTATGGTTTCGCCTACGTTTAGGGTTACGGTTCTTCCTAGGATTAGGGGTAAGTTTAGTGTTAGGGTTTTGGCTAGGGTTAGGTTTATTTCAGCCTTAGGGCTAGGGTTAGGGTTAGGTTTAGGGTTGTGCCTACTGTTAGTGTTAGGGTTAGGGTTAGTTTTTCACCTAGGGTTAAGTTCAGGGTTAGGTTTAGGGAAAGTGTTAGGTTAGTGTTAGGGTTAGGGCTATGTTTTTGGGTAGGTCTAGGCTTAGATTTAGGGTTAGGATTTCACCTAAGCTTAGGGAGAGGGTTAGTGCTAGGGTTTCTTCTTGGGTTAGGTTTATGTTAAGGCATTCAGCTAGGGTTACGGTTAGGATCATGGTTAGTGTTTCTCCTAGTGTAATGGTACAGTTAGGGTTTGGGTTACATTTTGTGTACGGTTTCGCCTAGACTGAAGGTTAGGGTTATGCTTAGTGTTAGGGTTACTGTTCTGGTTAGGGTTAGGGATTTGCCTATGTTTAGGGTAAGGTTTAGGGTTAGGGTTTCAGCTAGGGTTTGGCTTAGTGAAGGGTTTAGGGTTTCAGCTAGGTTTTGGGTTAGGGTTGGGTTACAGATTTGCCTAGGGCAAGAGTGAGAGTTACGGTTAGGGTTTCACCCAGGGATAGGGTTAGGGTTAGGGTTATGTTTTCTCCTAGGTTTACCATTTGGGTTAATTTTACGGTTTTCCTAGGGTTAGCGTTAGTATTATGGTTAGGGTTTTGCCTAGGTTTAGGGTTAGAGTTAGGGTTAGGTTTTCACCTAGGGTTAGTTTTAGGGTTAAGGTTAGGTATTTGGCTAGGGTTAGGGTAGGTTTAGGGTTAGGTTTTAGCCTAAAGTTAGGGTTTGGGTTAGGTTTAGGGTTAGGGTTTACCATAGGGTTAGTGTTAGGGGTAGGGTTAGGGTTTTGCCTAGGGTTAGGGTTAGGTTATCTCCTAGTGTTATGGTTAGGATTTGAGCTAGGTTTAGGGTTAGTGTTAGGGTTATGGTTTTGCCTACGTTTAGGGTTAGGGTTCTTCCTAGGATTAGGGTTAGGTTTAGTGTTAGGGTTTTGGCCAAGGTTAGATTTGCTTCAGCATTACAGCTAGGGTTAGGGTTAGGTTTAGGGTTGTGCCTACTGTTAGGGTCAGGGTTAGGGTTAGTTTTTGACCTAGGGTTAGGGTTAGGGTTAGGGTTAGGGTTAGGGTAAGTGTTAGGGTTAGTGTTAGGGTTAGGGCTATGTTTTTGGCTAGAGGTAGGCTTAGGTTTAGGGTTAGGATTTCACCTAAGTTTAGGGACAGTGTTAGTGCTAAGGTTTCTGCTTGGGTTAGGGTTATGTTAAGGCATTCAGCTAGGGTTATGTTTAGGATTATGTTTAGTGTTTCTCGTAGTGTAAGTGGTACAGTTAGGGTTAGGGTTAGTTTTAGTGTATGGTTACTTCTAGAGTGAAGGTTAGGGTTAGGCTTAGGGTTAGGGTTAAAGTTAGGGTTAGGGTTTTGCCTAGGGTTAGGGTAAGGTTAGGGTTAGTTTTTCACCTAGGATTAGGGTTAGGGTTAGGGTTAGTGTTTCCCTTAGGGTTAGTGTTAGGGGTAGGGTTAGGGTTTTGCCTAGGGTTAGGGTTAGGGTTTCTCCTAGGGTTATGGTTAGGATTTGGGCTAGGTTTTGGGCTAGTGTTAGGGTTATAGTTTCGCCTACGTTTACGGTTAGGGATTTTCCTAGGATTAGAGTTAGCTTTTGTGTTAGGGTTTTGGCTAGGTTTAGATTTGGTTCAGCATTATAGCTAGGGTTACGGTTAGGTTTAAGGTTTTGCCTACTGTTATAGTTAGGGTTAGGGTTAGTTTTTCACCTAGGGTTAGGTTTAGGGTTAGGATTAGGGTACGTTTTAGGGTTATTGTTAGTGTTAGGGCTATGTTTTTGGCTAGGGGTAGGCTTAGGTTTAGGGTTAGGATTTCACCTAAGTTTAGGGAGAGGGTTAGTGCTAAGGTTTTGGCTTGTGTTAAGGTTATGTTAAGGCATTCAGCTAGGGTTACGGTTAGGATTATGGTTAGGGTTTCTACTAGTGTAACTGGTACAGTTAGGGTTACGGTTAGGTTTAGTGTATGGTTTCGCCTAGAGTGAAGGTTAGGGTTATGCTTAGGGTTAGGGTTAGGGTTAGGGATAGGGTTAAGGTTTTGCCTAGGGTTAGGGTAAGTTTTAGGGTTAGGGTTTCTGCTAGGGTTAGGGTTAGGGTGGGGTTTAGTGTTTCAGCTAGGTTTTGTGTTAGGGTTAGGGTTACAGATTTGCCTAGGGCAAGAGTGAGAGTTGCGGTTAGGGTTTCACCCAGGGTTAGGGTTAGGGTTAGGGTTGTGTTTTCTCCTAGGATTACAGTTTGGGTTAATTTTAGGGTTTTCCCTAGGGTTAGGGTTTGAATTAATGTTATGGTTTTGCCTAGGTTTTGAGTTAGAGTTAGGGTTAGGTTTTCACCTAGGGTTAGTTTTCGGGTTAGGGTTAGGTTTTTGGCTAGGGTTAGGGTACATTTAGGTTTAGGTTTTAGCCTAAGGTTAGGGTTAGGGTTAGGGTTAGGGTTTCCCATAGGGTTAGTGTTAGGGGTAGGGTTAGGGTTTTGCCTAGGGTTAGGGTTAGGTTTTGTCCTAGGATTAGGGTTAGGATTTGAACTAGGTTTAGGGTTAGTGTTAGGGTTATGGTTTCGCATATGTTTAGGGTTAGGATTTTTCCTAGGATTAGGGTTAGGTTTAGTGTTAGGGTTTTGGCTACGGTTAGATTTGATCCAGCATTACAGCTAGGGTTAGGGTTAGGTTTAGGATTTTGCCTACTGTTAGGGTTAGGGTTAGGGTTAGTTTTTCACCAAAGGTTAGGGTTAGGTTTAAAGTTAGGGTAAGTGTTAGGGTTAGTGTTAAGGTTAGGGCTATGTTTTTGGCTAGGGTTAGGCTTAGGTTTAGGGTTAGGATTTCACCTAAATTTAGGGATAGGTTTAGTGCTAGGATTTCTGCTTGGGTTAGGGTTATGTTAAGGCATTCAGCTAGGGTTACGGTTAGGATTATGGTTAGGGTTTCTCCTAGTGTAAGTGGTACAGTTAGGCTTAGGGTTAGGTTTAGTGTATGGTTTCGCCTAGTGTGATGGTTAGGGTTATGCTTAGGGTTTGGGTTAGGTGTTAGGGTTACGATTTTGCCTAGGGTTAGGGTAAGGTTTAGGGTTAGGGTTTCAGCTAGGGTTAGGGTTAGAGTAGGGTTTAGGGTTTCAGGTAGGTTTTGGGTTAGGGTTAGGTTTACAGATTTGCCAAGGCAAGAGTGAGAGTTACGGTTAAGTTTTCTCCCAGGGTTAGGTTTAGGGTTAGGGTTATGTTTTCTCCTAGGTTTACAGTTTGGGTTAATTTTAGGGTTTTGCCTAGGTTTAAGTTTAGGGTTAGGGTTAGGGTTTTGCCTAGGTTTTGGTTAAGCATTAGGGTTAGGTTTCCACGTAGGGTTAGTTTTAGGGTTAGGGTTAGGTTTTTGGCTAGGGTTAGGGTAGGTTTAGGGTTTGGTTTTAGCCTAAGGTTTAGGTTAGGGTAAGGGTTAGGGTTTCCCATAGGGTTAGTGTTAGGGATAGTGTTAGGGTTTTGCCTAGGGTTAGGTTTAGGGTTTCTCCTAGGTTTAGGGTTTGGATTTGAGCTAGGTTTAGGTTTAGTGTTAGGTTTATGGTTTCGCCTACGTTTAGGGTTAGGGTTTTCCTAGCATTAGGGTTAGCTTTAGTGTTAGGGTTTTGGCTAGGGTTAGATTTGGTTAAGCATTACAGCTAGGTTTAGGGTTAGGTTTAGGGTTTTGCCTACTGTTAAGGTTAGGTTTAGGGTTAGTTTTTCACCTAGGGTTAGGTTTAGGGTTAGGGTTAGGGTAACTGTTAGGGTTAGTGTTAGGTTTACGGCTATGTTTTTGGCTAGGGTTAGGATTAGGTTTTGGGTTAGGATTTCACCAAGTTTAGGGAGAGGGTTAGTGCTAGGGTTTCTGCTTGGGTGAGGGTTATGTTAAGGCATTCAGCTAGGGTTACGGTTAGGATCATGGTTAGGGTTTCTCCTAGTGTAAGTGTTAGAGTTAGGGTTAGGGTTAGGTTTAGTGTATGGTTTCGCCTAGAGTGAAGGTTAGGGTTATGCTTAGGGTTAGGTTTATGGTTAGGGTTAGGGCTTTGCCTAGGTTTAGGGTAAGGTTTAGGGTTAGGCTTTCAGCTAGGGTCAGGGATAGGGTAGGGTTTAGGGTTTCGGTTAGGTTTTGGGTTAGGGTTAGGGTTACATATTTGCCTAATGCAAGAGTGAGAGTTACGGTTAGGGTTTCACCCAAGGTTAGGGTTAGGGTTAGGGTTATGTTTTCTCCTAGGTTTACAATTTGGGTTAATTTTAGGGTTTTGCCTAGGGTTAGGGATAGAATTAGGTTTAGGGTTTTGCCTAGGTTTAGGTTAGAGTTAGGGTTAGGTTTTCACCTAGGGTTAGTTTTAGGTTTAGGGTTAGGTCTTTGGCTAGGGTTAGGGTAGGTTTAGGGTTAGGTTTTAGCCTAAGGTTAGGGTTAGGGTTAGGGTTAGGATTAGGGTTTCCCATAGGGTTAATGTTAGGGGTAGGTTTAGGGATTTGCCTAGGGTTAGGTTTAGGGTCTCTCCTAGGGTTAGGGTTAGGATTTGAGCTAGGTTTAGGGTTAGTGTTAGGGTTATGGTTTCGCCTACGTTTAGGGTTAGGGTTTTTCCTAGGATTAGGGTTAGGTTTAGTGTTAGGGTTTTGGCTACGGTTAGATTTGGTTCAGCATTACAGCTAGGGTTAGGGTTAGGTTTAGGGTTTTGCCTAATGTTAGGGTTAGGGTTAGGGTTAGTTTTGCACCTAGGATTAGGGTTAGGGTTTTAGCTGGGGTTACACTTAGGGTTAGGTATAGGGTTTCGGCTAGGGTAAATCTTATGTTTAGGTTCAGGGCTAAGGTTAGAGTTATGTTTCATGTTACTGTTTTGATTGTAATCAGGGAAGGGCTCTCTGCTAGTGGTGTATTGTAGTTAGGGAAACACAGAAATTTAATTCAACTGCAGTACCTGTGTACAGAGTCGCTGGTTATGGATTATGGCTTAGTGTGACGGTTAAGGGTAATGGCGAGTTTTAGTGTTATGTTTCGAGTTAGTGTTCGGGCTTTCCTCGGGGATAGGATATGTGCAACGGGCTGGTTTACATTTTGGGCACCATTCTAATTGAAATCTACTACTGTGTCTGTGTGCAGTGTCTTAGATTACCGTTTGTGTTAGGGTAAGGGATAGGGTTAGGTTAAGGCTTAGCGTTTGGGTTAGCTTAGGGCTAGGTTTAGGGTTAGGGATAGGGTTGGAGTTTCTCCTAGGGTTAGGGTTAGGTTTAGGGTTAGGGCTCTGTCTAGGTTTAGGGATAGCTTTAGTGTTACAGCTAGGCTTTTGATTAGGTTTAGGATATCTCCTAGGGTAAGGTTAAGGGTTATTGTTAGGATTTCGCCTAGGGTTAGGGCTAGGCTTTCCCCTAGCGTTAGGTTTAGAGTTGGGGTTGGGATTTGTCTTGGGTTAGAGTGAGGGTTTGGTCAGGCTTTCACCTAGGTTTAGGGTAAGGCTTATGGTTAGCGTTTCGCCTAGTGTTAGGTTTTCACATAGAGTTACGGTTAGGGTTAGGGTAAGGTTTTCACCTAGGGTTAGGTTTAGAGTCAGGGTTACGGTTTCGCCTAGGGTTAGGGTTAGCATTAGGGTTAGGGTTAGGGTTAGGGTCAGGGTTTCGTCTAGGGTTAGGCTTAGCATTAGGTTGTAAGTATTCTCCGATGGTTAGGTTTAGGGTTATGGTTAGGGTTTCAGCTAGGGTTAGGCTTAGCATTGGTGTTAGGGTCTCTCCTAGGGATAGGTTTAGGGTTAGGGTAAGGGTTTTGGCTAGGGGTCGGGTTAGGATTGGTGTTACAGCTAGAGTTAGGTTTAGGGTTAGTGTTTCCGGTTAGGGTTAGTGTTAGGGTTTGGCCTAGGTTTAAGTTTAGGATTCCTGTTTCACCTAGGTTTAGCTTTACTGTTAGGGCTAGGTTTTTGCCTCAGGTTAAGTTTATGTTTTGCGGTAGGGTTTGGATTAGGGTTAGGGTTTCACCTGGGGTTAGAGTTCGGTTTAGTGTTTTGCCTAAGTTTAGGGATAGGGATAGGGTTCGGGTTTTTCCTCAGGTTAGGTTTAGGATTAGGGTTAGGGTTTTGGCTAGGTATAGGTTTAGGTTTAGTGTTACAGCTAGGTTTAGGGTTAGGTGTAGGATATCACCTAGGGTAAGATTTAGGGATAGGGTTTGGTTTTTGCGTAGGGTTAGATTTAAGGTTACGTCTAGGGTTACGGATAGGTTAGGGTTGAGGTTTAGCCTCAGGTTAGGGTTGGGGTTAGGGTTAGTTTTAAGTGTGAGTGCCAATATTATGGTTACGTTTCTTTCATTGCTAGTGTTATGCTTTGGAATGGGATATGTGCCACTTGGAGAGTTGCACTTAGGGGAACATAAAGATTCGAAAATAAATACAGTGTTTGAGTGCAGTGTCTCAGAATAGGATTAGTGTTCAGATTAGGGTTCGGGATAGGATTACTGGTAGGGTTCTTTTCTCGACTGGTGTTGTGTTGAGGGTTAGGATAAGGATTTCAGCTAGAGTTAAGGTTAGAGTTAGAGTTGGGGTTCTCCTAGTATTAGGGTTGGTGTTAGGGTTAGGTTTATGGATTCGGCTTGGTTTAGGGTTAGCTTTAGTTTTACAGCTAGGGTTAGTGTTAGTGTTAGGATATTGCCTAGGGTAAGGTTCAGGTTTGGGGTTTGGTTTTTCCTAGGATTAGGGTTCGTGTTAGGGTTATGTTTTCACCTAGGTTTAGGTTTAGGGTTAGGATTGTGGTGTCATCTAGTATTAGGGATAGGGTTAATGTTAGGGATTTGGCTAGTCTTAGTTTTAGAGTTAGGTTTAGGGTTTCGGCAAGATTTAGATTTAGGGTTATGGTTAGGATTAGACTTAGGGTTAGCTGTAGGGTTTGCCCTAGGTTTAGGTTTTGAGTCAGATTTAGGTTTTCAGCTATGGTTAGGTTTAGCTTTAGGGTTAGGGTTTCTCCTAGGCTTAGGGTTAGGTTTAGGTTTATGCTTTCTCATGGTGTTTGTTTAGGATTAGCGTTAGGGTTTCAGCTGGGGTTACACTTAGGGTTATGTTTAGGGTTTTGGCTAGAGTAAGGCTTAGGTTTAGGTTCAGGGCTAGGGTTAGAGTTATGTTTCATGTTACTCTTTTGATTGTAATCAGGGAAGGGCTCTCTGCTAGGGGTGTGTTGTAGTTAGGGAACCACAGAAATTTAATTCAACTGCAGTACCTGTGTACAGAGTCGCTGGTTATGGATTTTAGTTAGTGTGATGATTAAGGCTAATGGCGAGTTTTAGGGTTATGTTTCGAGTTAGTGTTCAGGCTTTCCTCGGGGATAGGTTATGTGCAACAGGGTGGTTTACATTTTGGGCACCATACTAATTTGAAATCTACTACTGTGTCTTTGTGCATTGTCTCAGATTACCAATAATGTTAGGGTAAGGGATAGGGTTAGTTTAAGGCTTAGCGTTTGGGTTATGGTTAGGGGTAGTTTTAGGGTTAGTGTTAGGGTTAAGGCTAGGTTTACAGTTATGCTCCATGATTCCTTTAAGGTAGTAATCATGGAAGTCATCTGTGCAATATGGTGTGTTAAACTAGGGAACCATACAAATTTGAATTCACCTGCAATCTCTAAATAGAATGTCTTAAATTAGGGTTATGGTTAGGGTTAGGTTAAGGTGAGGGCCAATATTGTGCTTATGTATCCTTCATTGCTAGGGTTTGGCTTCAGAACGGCATATGTGCCACTTGCTGGGTTGCACTAATGGCACCAAACCAGTTTGAAAATATCTACACTGAGTGCAGTGTCTCACAATAGGGTTAGTGTTCGGATTAGGGTTCTGGATAGGATTACTGTTAGGATTATCGTTTTTGCTAGGTTTAGGTTTATGGTTAGTGTTAGGGTTTCTGGTAGGGCTAGGGTTAGGCTTTGTGTTGGAGTTTCTCCTAGGGTTATGGTTAGGTTTAGGGTTAGGATTTTGGCTAGGGTTAGGGTTAGCTTTAATGTTACAGCTCGATATGATTTGGTTTACGATATCGCCTAGGTTAAGGTTTAGGGTTATGGTTAGGAT